>JAURVB010013704.1:0-141501 GCA_033002965.1 Piper betle | reverse complement strand
CATGTAGTACCATTCGAACGTGTCTTTCTAGAGAGTAGAGGTATGCATTTTCTAAAGAAACTTCTACAAGTAAATTGTGGAAGGCATTGGAGGAGAAATTCAAGCTCTATATGAAAAAGAGATTTTTCTGCTTCAATTATGTTTCTGATACCTCTCTGAATGTTCATATTACTAGCTTCAATCAGCTAGTAACTGATCTGGTGAATATGGACGTGACTTTTGAAGATAAAGATCTGGCTCTGATGTTGTTGGGATCACTTTCTCATGAAATTGAGTTTCTTGAAACTACTCTACTTCATGGGAAGGCTGTTGTGTCTCTCAGTGAAGTAACTGCTACCTTGTATAGTTATGAATTAAGAAAGAAAGAAAAGCAAGAAAATACAAGTGCAGAAGTAGCAGAAGCTCTTGTTGTTGATAGAGGCTGGTCGCAGAGTCAAAATAAAGGAAGAAGGGGAAGGTCGAAGTCAAAGTCCAGACCAAGTAAAGATGAATGTGCCTTTTGTCGAGATAAAGGGCATTGGAAGAAAAATTGTCTCAAGCTAAAAAACAAAGGCAAACCTGAGAAGGAAAAGGCTACTGCTAATGTAGCTGAGTGTGATGATGCAGATTCAGATCTTTCAATTGCTGCCACACCATCAACCAGCAATTCTAGTTCTTGGTTGCTAGATTCTGCTTGTAGCCATCATATGATGCCCAATCGAAAATTATTCTGTAATTTTAAAGAACTAAAAGGGTGGAATTGTCTACATAGCAAATAATGCCCCTCTTGTCACATATGGAGTTGGTTCAATTCACTTGAGGAATCATGATGGATCAACCAGAATCTTAGCCATCATGTGACGCCCAATCGAAAATTGTTCTGTGATTTTAAAGAACTAAAGGGTGGAATTGTCTACATAGCAAATAATGCCCCTCTTGTCACATATGGAGTTGGTTCAATTCACTTGAGGAATTATGATGGATCAACCAGAATCTTAACTGGTGTTCATCATGTGCCAGATTTGATGAAGAATCTCATCTCTATGGGATCCTTTTGTCAAAAGGTTTCGAAGTGAGGGCGAAAGATGGGATAATGAAGATCATCTCTGGTGCACTTGTGATAATGAAGAGGATCGAAAGAAGAAACAATGTGTATTACTTTATGGGTAGTATAATTGTTGGGGAAGCAGCAGTGACAACAACTCCTACTGATGATCAGGAGTCAGTAGCAACAACAACTCCTACTGATGATCAGGAGTCAGAGGTAACCAGGTTATGGCATATGCGCTATGGCATATGCGCTTGGGCATGCTGGAGAAAAATCCTTGAAACTATTGATAGATCAAGGATTATTAAAAGGAGCTCGGGCTTGCAAAATAGATTTTTGCGAGCACTCTATCGAAGGGAAGAAAACAAGGGTGGAATTTGGTATAGCAATCCATGATACTAAGGGTATTTTGGATTATGTTCACTCAGATGTGTGGGGGCCTTCTAAGACAACTTCATTGGGAGGTAAACACTATTATGTTTCCCTTGTTGATGACTTTTCCCGGAGAGTTTGGGTGTGTACGATGAAGACGAAGGATGAAGTGTTGGGAATTTTCCTGAAATGGAAAAAGATGGTGGAGACTCAAACCAGCAAAAGAGTCAAACGTCTTCATACAGATAATGGTGGAGAAGTCAAAAATGATTCATTTCAAAAGGTCTGTGAAGATGAAGGTATTGTCAGTACACCACAACAGAATGGGCTGGCGAGCTAATGAATCGAACCTTGCTGGAGAAGGTTCGGTGTATGCTGTCCAATGTTGGGTTGGGCAAAGAATTTTGGGCTGAGGCTTTGGTATATGCTTGTCACCTTATTAATCATTTACCATCTACTGCTATGTTCTACCATTGGAGAAATGGTCTGGCAAACCTGCTACAGATTATAATTCCTTACATATTTTTTGTTCCACTACATATTACCATGTTAAGGAGTCAAAGCTGGATCCAAGAGCAAAGAAGGCAATATTTATAGGGATCACCTTTGGTGTGAAAGGCTATCGTCTTTGGTGTCCAGAAACAAAGAAAGTAATCTTCAGCAGGGATGTTACCTTTGATAAATCTACCATGTTGAGAAAGGTGACTTCTAAAAATATTAAACAGACAGATGGTACTCCCAAACAGGTGGAGTTTGATGGCAACAGAATTTTCCCAATCGATGCAAAAACTGATGATGACTCTCTTATGGTAGAAGAAGAGTCAAATTGGTCTCTTATACATCACCAATTGCAACTGATGATGTTCCTGCCACTTATAATGAAACAGTTCAAAGTTCAGAACAAGAAAAGTGGAGGATTGCCATGAAGGAAGAAATGTAGTCCCTTCAAAAGAATCAGACATGGAAACTAGCTAATCTTCTGAAGGGAAAGAAGGCAATTGGGTGCAAATGGGTATATGCAAAGAAAGATGGCTTTTCTGACAAGGATAATGTTCGCTACAAAGCAAGATTGGTGGCTAAAGGTTATGCTCAGAAGGAGGGAGTTGATTATAATGAAGTATTTTCTCCAGTTGTAAAGCATTCCTCCATCAAAATTTTATTGGCTTTGGTGGCATAGTTGGATTTGGAACTAGTTCAGATAGATTTAAAAATTGCATTTTTACATGGAGTGGAAATCTATATGTCTAAGCCAGATGGATTCAAAGTTGCTGGAAAAGAAAAGATGGTGTGCAAATTGGACAAATCACTATATAGATTGAAGCAATCCAAGGCAATGGTATAAGCGATTTCACAAGTTCATGATTGGGCAGAAATACTCAAGGAGTAAATATGACCATTGTGTGTACTTGCGCAAGCTACAAGATGGATCTTATATATATCTTCTTCTTTATGTTGATGATATGCTGATAGCTTCCAGTAGTAGTCAGACAGAAATTGAGAAGTTAAAGACTCAATTGAATAGGGGATGAAGGATCTTGGTGAAGCAAAGAAGATTCTCGACATGGAGATATCTAGAGACAGAAAATTGGCGAGGCTTTGTTTGTCTCAGAAAGAATATCTAAGGAAGGTACTAAAACGTTTTGGCATAAATGAGAAGTCAAAACCAGTTAGTACACCACTTGCTCCTCATTTCAAGCCTAGTGCTTCCATGTCACCAAAGAATGATGCAGAACGGGAATACATAACAAAAGTATTGTATGCAAGTGTTGTTGGTAGCTTGATGTATGCAATGGTATGTTCGAGGCCCGATATTTCATAGGCAGTTGGGGTTGTGAGCAGGTACATACATGATCCTAAAAAGGAGCATTGGCAAGCTGTGAAATGGATTCTACCGTATATTCTGAATACCTTAGAAGTTGAATTAGTATTTCATCAGGATGATAAATGTAAAACCCACGATTCGAGTCAGGGTTTTATATTCAGAACCGGTCGGTTCGATCGTTATTTTCGAGTCGAGTCAGTTTCAGAACACGTGTACTGAGCCGATGCCAGTCTCGTGTATGAGCCATGAGGGTGATGTGTACCCAAGTATATGATGATAACGTCATGAACACAGCAGAAAAGAATGAGTTATCAGAATATATGAGAGTATGCAATTCATTTTTTTATTATGATATATAATGGATCGTAGAATTAGTTTTAGGCCGTTTACCGCGTTAGGACGCGTTACGGGTATTTTGGGTGGGTTGATAGTTCTAGAGCATATCATTATCATTTTTTTGGTGTTGTTTGATCTTAAATATTATTTTGACTCAAGTCGGAGACGAGTCAAGCAATATTTACGACTTTGCCACCACACACCCCCGCGCCCTTCTCTTCCTCACCCAAACCCTTCCCCGACGCCGCCCCTGTGCAGCGTCGCCGTCGCCACTGTCGACGCCGCCCCACCGTCGATCGTCGCCGCCCAACTTCGCCACGGCGTTGCCATGCCGCCTCGACCAGCCCCGGTCGCTGCCAGGCCGCCGTGACGCCGGAATCGCCTCACCTAGCGCCGCGGCTACATTTCGGTCGCGTCGCCGATTCCGCCGCCGGCGACCATCGCCACCACGATCAGGTGGTTGCCTCAACACCCTCAACCACCCAGTGACCCTTCTTGACCGGAGCGGAGGCTGTTGCCGCCGTGGTCGGCCGGATCTAGCCACCATCACCGCCAGCTCAGTTTTATGCATTTTTCGGCGAGCAACCACCTCCGTTGGCCGCGTCGACCTCGTAGATGAGTCGGGCTCACCGAGCCGGTTCCAAGGGTACCCAACATGACCTCTTTCCGGCCAGTAGACGCCGCTGGTGACTGTCGCTGGAAAACCGCCGAAAATCGCCGAAAGCCTGCGCAGAAAACCGGAATTTCTGGAATTCGCCGGATCTTCCGCGGAGCTCATCTAGTCGATCCCGATCGAACGTCGGACGCCGAGGAGCGCCGAATTTGAGGTCCGAGACGCGCGACGGAACCCTAGCCGTCGCCGATTGCCGACGACGTGTGGCATAATTACCTCCGATTTGATTATTTAAAATTGATGATGATTGTTAGCACAACATGCTAGGATTGATTTATGATGTGATTGATAGTGCATGGAGGATAAGTGATGAAGTGATAAGTTACATGATGTGATTGATAGTTCACGGAGGTTAAGTGATCTAATGAAGTAAGTAAATTGAGTATGATAATCGTGTATGATGTAACTTAGAAAAATACAATAAAATTGTAATGAATAGGATGAGTTAGGAGTTATTTTCATATTTATGGTTATTTGACGGTTGATGATTTTGTGTTTAATTGTGTTGAGTTTGATGCATCATTTAGTATGTGTAGGTACGGAGTAGGAGCTCGCCGCCTAGGCGCGATGACACGCTTGGAGCTTTTACCAGGTCCGTTTAGGACTCGACTCTGTTTTACGTCTTTCTATTGTATGTTTGATTTATTGTCTGCAGGACGGGTTAAGTGGCGTTTTATCGGATCCCACTTAACTCGGGCCATTTAACCGAACATTTTCCGGATTAATAACCCCTCGAGAGGTTGATTTCGAAATAAGATCCACCAAAAGTTGCCTTCGGGCCTATTATATAACTCCCTACCAAGCCTATATATGTATATAGTTTTCGCGTTTTTGTGAGACGAGAGATGGAGAAATCGACTGCACGTACCATGCAGAGGATGCCGTGACAGTCAAAGCGGGCTCTGGATTAGTGCCAGCGAACTGTTCTATTCCCGAGGGATCCTGACAACTCCGCGTTTGAGTTCCTCACACCCGGAGAACGTGGAGGTTTACGGGTACTGTTAAGTACAGCGCATGTCCGGACTTGTGGTTCAAAGGGTACTAAAGGCGACTGCCTGAGAGTACTTGGCCTTCGTGCTCAAGGCCAGGAGAAATATGGAGGTAAGGAGAGGGCTTAGGATAAAGTTTTACGTGAAGTACTGAAAAAGAAGTGCCGAGAGCGGCACAGTACCAGCAGCAGATCAGTAAGTTCGGGATGCTACCGGGTCTGCAGCCCAGTGGCTCCTCAGTAGTGCCCTTCAGAGTGTTCACGTGGAGTATATGATGTTTTCTTTCATATGAGAGTTTGCTCTCATAGCCAGCTTGTTATAGTTATTTTATTTTCCGGACCAGTAACACTTGTTACTAACGTGTTTTTATACTATATGTAGGTAATAATCACGAGTTGGAGGAGCCAGCTTGGACGGAGGAGCAATGAGGTCTTGTGCACACACACACATGTTAGATTTCTGAATGTTTAATATTGTATTATTATGTTATTATTTTGTGAATGACATGATTAAATGTTTGAGCATGATGATATGATGTGAATGAAATGCTAAGACACGATAACAGAATGCAAAATATGATCAGAGTTGCGCAGCGGAAGCGTAGTGGGTTGAGACCCAAGTTTCGGAATGAATACGTTATAAATGAGATTTTGTGTGATTGTTAATGCATGCCGATATATTTGTATATACATTATTTTGACAGGGTGGGCCCATAATTGCACTTTTAGGGAGACTCTGTCAGTTTTACTTCAAAATTTTCATCGATTTTGCTTGTAATTGTGATGGTGTGAAATTTAATTTGCATGTCATTCATGTAGTACCATGTTAGGATTTTGTGCATTTATTCATTCATGATGGATCGTATCTTCATCTTAAGACGCCGAGATTGGATCCGCATGAGTTAGGTTCGGGTTAGCCGACCTAACTGGGGCCTGTAACATGCCGGTTCGGTTCAGGAGCATGAACCAGATTTGGGGTGTTACAATAAAGATGGCCAGTATGTAGTTGGGTATTGTGATTCTGACTATGCTGGTGATTTGGACAAGTGACGATCAACTACTGGTTATGTATTTACTTTTGTAAAAGCACCAGTTAGTTGGAAATGGAAGTCCACTTTACAGTCAATAGTGGTTTGTTCTACTATAGAGGCAGAGCATATGGCAATTACAGAGGCTATAAAGGAGGCAATTTGGCTTCAAAGGTTGCTTGGTGAACTAGGAATGGAACAGAAGCACATTAAAGTGCTTTGTGACAATCTGAGTGGTATTCATTTAGCAAAGAATCAAGTTTACCATGCAAGGACGAAGCACACCGATGTTCGATATCATTTTGTATGAGAGATTCTAGAAGAAGGTGGAGTTAAAATCCAGAAGATTCCAACCACTGAGAACCCTGTTGATATGCTGACAAAAGTGGTAATTGCGGTCAAGTTTAAACATTGTTTAGACTTGGTCAATATTGTTACAAATTTGAAAAATGGAGTTTGCAACACTACTGAAAGTTGGATTTGTGAGAGAATATGTATGAAATTTTATCAAGGTGGAGAATTGTTGTATGACAAAGTCCCACATCGGGATTGTTGGGGATTTGGGAGGAGTCCTCTCCTTATAAAAGGGACTCCTCCCGTTTGGTTTAACCCATCCCAAAATCACTTCTCTTCTTCTATTGGCAATTTGTTCTTTTCTCTCTTTTGTAATATTTCTTTGATTATTGACATATTATTTTTGTAGTGTCCGAGGACGTAAGCCTCATTAAATTCAGCTGTTCTTTTTTATGTTTATTTAATAGCTATTATTGGGTATACTTCTTGTTAATTATTGTACTATTAAAATTACTTGTCTTGATAAAATTCCGTATAGGAGTTGGCTTTTAAGTGGATTAGTATCCCACCATACTTTCCTGAGAATTTTATCTTGGCTCTTGGGGTGATTTTTTAGTACAATTATTTTTACGCTAATCACTTAAATAATAGTTCTTAAAGTAAACTAATTATCTTTAGTGGACATTAACCCTGCTGTGTACAACATAATTAACAAGCAAAAATTAATATCAGCATAAAATTTTTCCAATGGCATGATCCGTGATTTTGATAACAAAATCAAGCACCTATCCTTGGCAGCTATGGATAATATTTTTGGCAAATGGTAACTCGTTTAACCAACAAAACGTGTTTAACGACGCATCGACTGCATACACAGAATACATGCAGAACGACCATGATTCCCACGAAGACAAGCACTAGCCAACCACCGCGTACGAGCACCACTACCACAACTTCTCTTCAAGCTAATCTCTACTCTATCCTTTCAAGCTTTCATGAATTGATCATAACTTCTCATCTACTCCTAAATTAGCTATCTCCTTCCTCTCACCATGTAGCAGTATCTCTAGCTAATCACTTGCACTTCTTGTCAACAGTGTAGCAACCCAAGTAACCGAGACAACATTTACTCACCGAACGATTGGAGATCTTCTCATGGCGAACAACAAGGGGAAGAATACGAGCGTGGCCAAGCCCCGCCGGCTCGGTGTGGGAACTGTTTTATCATGTCTACGAAATCTGCGGCGAACGCCAGTCGAAGGCGCCACAGGTGCTGGAGAGAAGCCTGGCCACCACCGTAAGGAGGGGCTCCGGGAGGAGGACCATGCCGTTGGATGTGGAGGTCGAGATGCAATCAACGTCTGGGGGTGGTGGTGGAGAGATCAAGGAGGTGGCTGCCGGTGAAGAAGGGCCAGAGATCACTCGTGTATTGGAAGATCAACGACAACCTGTGAATGTGCGTTGCATAATAGCAAGGGAGTGCTTCCTTCACGGTGTTTTTCAATATATTTTTTTAATAGATCTAATTAGGATGATTAATCTCGAAATTATAATAATCTTATATAGAACTTATTATATTTAATATAAATCTCACCATGTGAGGCTTATTTTAAAAATAAATTATAATTTTATAAATCCTCGTGAAATTATAAGATAAATTCAGATTTATAAAAATAGATTCTAATTAAATAAGAATATATAGACAATAATAATTTAATTTATATTTTTCAAATTTTGTTATATTTTAATTGGTCAAATCCTCTACTTGTGATCATAATTAGACTTTAAGGTCTGCAGATTACATAAATCTATGTATAAAACGATGAAGTCAATCTTATGGCTTGGCAAATTTACAAGTTTAATTCAGCTGATTCGAATCGATTTATAATAATTCAAAACCGAAAAACTATATTGCATAAAATTGGTCAAATTATGTTTATCAACCAGGCTAGCCTGACAGATTCTCAATGATCTATGACTTGCTACAAATTCAACCATTTCTCATATCACTTATATATATTTAAATTGTATGAATAATAGAAGTCTTTGGATGAAACACCGGCTTTGCCAAAGCAAGAAATGGAGCAAATCACGCCTCCAATAACCCAGGACTTGGGTAGTGAAAGCATATCCTTGTCCAATACGCCCAGCTTGACGGAGACAAAGACTGAGGACTTGGGACGTACTACCATAACCACCGAAGATCGACACCTTGCAATTGCAAATGTAAGTTTGAATTATTCTAGTGTAAACTGTTTTTTAAGAAACTTATATTTAATTCAAATTAGGCAATATATAATGCGGCTTATTTCAAATATAAATTCTAATTTTATAAATATATAATTCCTCATTGAATAATGAGATACACTCTGATTTTTAAAGATAAATTCAAACTATACGAGAAGATATATAGACTAAACTAATTTAATTTTTTATTTTATTTTTGTTATATTTTAAATGTTCAAATCCTCTATTTTTATCAGAATTATTTTTATCAGTCCCCTTTTATTAATGACCAGATTACATAAATTTATGTATAAAACAATGAAGTCAATCTTATGGCTTGGTAGTTTTACAAGTTTAATTCGGCTTATTTGAATCAATCTATAATAATTCAAAACCGAAAACTTATATTGCATAAATTGGTCAAATTATGTTTATGATCTATGACTTGCTACTAATTCAACCATTTCTCGTATCACTTTCATATATTTAAATTGTATGAATAATAGAGGTCCTTGGATGAAACACCGGCTTTGCCAAAGCAAGAAATGGAGCAAATCACGCTTCCAATAACACAGGACTTGGGTAGTGAAAGCATATCCTTGTCCAATACGCCCAGCTTGCGCATGACGGAGGCAAAGACCGAGGACTTGGGATGTATTAGCATAGCCACCGAAGATCAGCACCATGTAAGTTTAAATTATTCTAGTGTAAACTCTTTTTTTATGAAACTTATATTTAATTCAAATTAGGCAATATATACAAGATACACTCCGATTTTTAAAGATAAACTCTAACTATACGAGAAGATATATAGACTAAACTAATTTTATTTTGTATTTTATTTTTCTTATATTTTGAATATTCAAATCCTCTACTTTTTATCAGAATTAGACACTAAGTTCCCTTTTATTAATGATCAAATTACATAAATTTATGTATAAAATGACGAAGTTAATCTTATGGTTTGGTAGATTTACATGTTTAATTCAGCTGATTCAAATCGATCTATAATAATTCAAAATTGAAAAACTATATTGCATAAATTGGTCAAATTATGTTTATGATCTGACTTGCTACTAATTCAACCATTTCTCACATCACCTTCGTATATTTAAATTGTATGAATAATAGAGGTCTTTGGATGAAACACCGGCTTTGCCAAAGCAAGAAATGGAGCAAATCACACCTCCAATAACACAGGACTTGGGTAGTGAAAGCATATCCTTGTCCAATACTCCCAGCTTGACGGAGGCAAAGGCCAAAGACTTGGGACATACTAGCATAGCCACCGAAGATCAACACCTTGCAAATGTAAGTTTGAATTATTCTATTGTAAACTCTTTTTTATGAAACTTATATTTAATTCAAATTAGGCAATATATACCACAACTTATTTCAAATATAAATTCTAATTTAATAAATATATAATTCCTCATGGAATAATGAGATACACTCCGATTTTTAAAGATAAACTCTAACTATATGAGAAGATATATAGACTACACTAATTTAATTTTTTTTGTTATATTTTGAATATTCAAATCCTCTACTTTTTATCATAATTAGACATTGAGTTCCCTTTTATTAATGATCAGATTACATAAATTTATGTATAAAATGGCAAAGTCAATCTTATGGCTTGGTAGATTTACAAGTTTAATTCAGCTGATTCGAATCGATCTATAATAATTCAAAACCGAAAAACTATATTGCATAAATTGGTCAAATTATGTTTATGATCTATAACTTGCTACTAATTCAACCATTTCTCATATCACCTTCATATATTTAAATTCTATGAAAAATAGAGGTCTTTGGATGAAACACCGGCTTTGCCAAAGCAAGAAATGGAGCAAATCACACCTCCAATAACGCAGGACTTGGGTAGTGAAAGCATATCCTTGTCCAATACGCCCAGCTTGACGGAGGCAAAGACCGAGGACTTGGGACATACTAGCATAGCCACCAAAGATCAACACCTTGCAAATGTAAGTTTGAATTATTCTAGTGTAAACTCATTTTTATGAAACTTATATTTAATTTAAATTAGGCAATATATACTGCAGCTTATTTCAAATATAATTTCTAATTTTATAAATATATAAATCCTCCTGGAGTAATGAGATGGACTCCGATTTTTAAAGATAAACTCTAACTATATGAGAGATATATAGACTAAACTTTTTTTTTATTATATTTTGAATATTCAAATCTTCTACTTTTTATCAGAATTAGACATTGAGTTCCCTTTTTATTAATGATCAGATTACATAAATTTATGTATAGACCGACGAAGTCAATCCAATTGTACTGACCCACCTTAGCTGAGTAAGGGTTACCCAAAATTATGCAAGGATATAAAAATAAAAATGGATGTGCATGCATCATAACATGGCAAAATAGGTAAATAATTGTGCATGAGGTTAAATTAAACAAAAATAATTTAGAATAATAAGACATTAAAATTAAACATCTTTATGAAATTATTAACTATAAAAATACATCATGCTATATAATATGGTTCCCTACAAACGATGCCATAAAATAAACTAACTATGCAAAACCAAAGTCTTATAGCCTCCAAACCATTTCCCATGGTCACAATTATAACTCAAAATAATATAAATAATAAGACCAATCTCATTTATCAATTCTTCCACTAGGGTTGGTAAGGGAACTACCAACCATGCTATCAATCGTCAATTTAAAACTGCTCACCTGCGGTCACAAAATCACATTAATGATAAAACTACTAAGTCTTATAATTTTAAGAAATAAGCCAATATATTTCACATCATTATTTATCAAGTCTTTTAGTGATTATGAGTTCATATCATATTTCAATTATGTTGGGAGGGGTGGCTGCCTTATCCACTTACAATCTCATATATGTGCACACACACTATGTGGTCCACGACCTGTAGTTACCAAAATTTATCATTTATTCATCCTCTCGGTACCACAAGTGCTTAATGAGTTGTCTTACGTCATTGTGCCTCGTCACCCCTTTCGGCATGGGAGCAAGTATTTATATCTTTCAAATAATTTTAAAGGTACATCCCCGTGTAGGACTGAGTTAATTCCTTGACCTGCATGATGGTTGAATCTAGGCTCATGTTAACCAGGGCTGCCAAAAAGAAATATACATCATTTCAAGTAATTATATAGACCTGGATAGTTTGCAAGTGAACTTGCAACTGCGACCAACAATCTTATTCTGATAAGGAAAATTATATGTAAGTATAATTTTATACTTGAGAACACATGCAATGTGATGACCAAAACTGACACAATAGCCTACACAATACTTCAAATATTAGAGCTTTAAATTTACCAAGATTAACTCGAAAACAAATAAGGTAATTAATTATCCACGTCACTCAATTATTTAATTTCAAAAAAATTAAGTCAAAAATTAAAATATTTAGAATCAAAAGCACATAATGAGTTTCTCATCAGGCAAAATAATGTATAATTACCCACTTGAAAAAAAAATTATTTAATCATAGGTGCAGCATAATTATAGAAATAGTTTTAATATGATTACTTAGTAAGACAATTATTTTATCAAAAAAAATATATATTAAGTGTCATCTTAATAACACAAATTTTTAAATTTTGATTTTTTTATTTTGTATCGCTCATTAAACAATAACTTATGAAACAACAATTATTTACACAATTAATAATAACTTAGATAATAATTTATTAAATTTTAATATTTCTAAAGCATTACCCAATAAATATAGTAGACTATATATAATATCTTATTATTTAATATTCTTGTATTAATGTTTTGGGATACTACTAGTAAAATTATTTTAAATTGATTAACCCGATAATGGTTCGAATTTTATTTATTTCAAGTGTACTATTAAAGTTTAACACTAATAATTATCAAAATATAATATTTTAATAACCTATATTACAACCTTAAATGACCAATTATTAAAAAAATCAACTTTATATATTTCGTGCTTAATTTTTAAGTCTTTAATATAATTATATTATAACTGACGTATTATTAAATAATATTATATTGATGATAAAGGTGAAAATTTTACTTCATTAATCACATATAATCAGCCGTATTTATCTATAAACTTATCATACATAAGTCAATTATCAACAAATAATAAAAAGAGTAATATCAAACTACCTATTGATTAATACGGTTTATTTAACTCAACCATGATTATTTGTATGCATAAATTCGTTATTAATTTAATCATCATGGTCACGTTTACGTACTAACTTAGATAAGAAAAGATAATTTTTTTAATAATCTAAATTAATCATAATAGTTTTATGAATAATTTAAAATATAATTCATTAATTAATTGATAATAACAATTTATATACAACATATATAAATCATAATTTATTCCCATATATATTGACACACAAGAATAACGTGAAATAATTATATGGCCTATTTAACATTTAATACAATAATTAATTAAGTGAGAAAACAGTAACCAATATTAACACGAATCATAGATTAATGCTAATAATGTTTGTCATAACACAAAATATTAATAATGTTAATATTATTTAATAAAAACAAGGACATTAATCACATTAATAATAAACACTAAGCATAATAATTCATTTAAACCATAAAAGGGCAACCAGAATAAAAACAGAACGATGTAGAAGGAAAATATGTATGACTTCCCACTCAAAAATTCATGCAATTAGGTGCAAGGATAAGAAATCATGCACCCATATGACAAATATGGACATTGAACAAGTAGAAATTGAATAGATCTTCACAATGAAAAGAAATAAAAAACAATAAAGAGATACATGCATGAAAAGGGGAGAAAAAAACAACAAGAACAACAGGGTGGAGGGACGTATACCGAACAAGAACGAAGGATGGGGAGAAGAGTCGTTGCCGGTAGGGATGTATACCGAGCAAAAGGGAAGGACGGGGAGAAGAGTAGTAGCCAGTATGCAAGGGAGAGGGGAGAAAAAGATAAAGAGAAGAGAAGGTGTGAGTGGTTGTAGGAGGTGGGACTTTTTGAAGGTTTTTTTAACATGAAAAGAAAAAGATACCAACTTCCCACAAAATCTCTTATAAATCCTGTAACACCCAAAAGTCTTCATTCACCCAAAAGACTTAGTCTATCCAATCTTCACAAAAAGCTCCGACATTTAAATAAATATCTACTATATTAAACAAATCCAATAAATTTTAAGGATTTTACAACAATCCTATGGCTTGTTAGATTTACAAATAATCGGTCTAATTCAGTTGATTCAGCTGGATCCATGATAATTCAAAAGCCAAATTACTATATTGCTTGGATTGCTTAAATTATGTTTATCCACCATGCTAAGGAGATAGATTCACGAATGATCTATATCTGACTTGCGACCCACCATTTCTCATATCACTTACATTTATTTGAATTATATGAATAATAGAGGTCTCTGGATGAATCACTGGCTTTGCCAAAGCAAGAAATGGAGAAAATCAAGCCTCCAATAACACAGGTTTTGGGTAGTAAAAGCATATCCGTGTCCAATACGCCCAGCTTGTGTGTGACGGAGGAAAGGACTGAGGACTTGGGAAGTGCTAGCACTGTCGGCGAAGATCAACACCTTGCAAATGTGAGTGCCAATCCTTCGAGTGTAAACACGTTTTTAGGAAAGTATGAACTATCTCATTCTTGTAGGCGTTTGATAATTTTCCTTTGTCTAGAGGGATGCCCCAAAATCTTCGGATCAATCGTCGGCTTCCTCGAAGCAAGAAATGGTTCAAGACACGGAGAGTTTGAGTAGCAAAAGCATCGCCGAGTTGGACGAAAAGCCAACTTCGTCCAATTTGAGTGGCTTCGATGTGTCTCCTCTTCCTCCTCAACTCCACGCTGAGAATACAAACGAAAATACAATGGTGGAAAATGCTAGTATCATCTCCGGGGATCAACCTATCAGTGTTAAGTGCCCATGTTTTCACTATTTCATGTCTTGTTTATCATGTTAGGAGTAATCATCCTCTACCATCTACCACAATTCATAATTTTCCATATCCTGGGTTATGATGTCTTGAAGTTTATGGATCAATCCTTGAAGCAAGAAATGGGTAACATGCAGGATTCTAGTGGCAAAAACATGGACAAGCTGGAGTATGATGCTGCCATGGAAACGGCAACTTCGTCCAACGCAAATGACTTCGATGCTTCTCCTGCTCTTCCTCTTCCATCACCCCCATCGATTCCTCTTCTTCCTTCCTTACTTGCTACTGAAAATGCAGAGGAATTGGCAGTAAACACAACTATGGGAAACTCTAGTCTTGTATCCAATTCCAGCGATCATCAACTTACCGGTGTAAGTGCATATGTTTTGTCATGTAGGCCTTGACATTCTAGAACTGTAAATCCAATTACACCACCGTCTAACATGCAGGGCAAACCCCCAGAGCAATCCTCAGACTCTTCGAAGCTAACAATGGACCTAGCAACACCGACAACACAAAGGGATGAAATCAGAATTAAAAATCCGTTCAGTTTTCTTGACAGAAAGCTTTTCCCGTCCACTTCGACTCCTTCTCGACCTCTTCCGCACCTACCAACAATTCCATATCCTTCAATTTTCCCCACACAATCTGATGACCAGTTTTTAGCCGGCAATACAGAGAGGAAGGCAGTGGATATGCCTGCTTTGCCACTCAAACCAGAGCCAACGAGCAATATTGGTGAAAAGAGCAAGGCGTTGATGAAGTTGAACGTCTCCACCAAAGAAGAAGCCGACCGAAGGTTATCATCAGAGGTGCCTCATAAGATCCAGCCTATCCCCTCTCCAACTTCTTCACCTTTTCCTCTGCCTCAGAAACTTCTTCCATGGATGAACGGAGAGAGCTCTCCATATGGTTACCTTCTTCTAGTACCAATCGGGATGGCCATAATTTTTCTGGCATTGTTGAGTCTATGGGGCATGCTGCTCTTCTTCTTGACGTTTGGCGCCGCTCTTTCGATCTTGTTCGCGATTGGCGTCTTCGCTTTATCGTCCTTCGCCGTCTTTGCAGTCGCAGGTACTGCCGTGTTATCAGTGTGGGCGGGAACTTTGTGGGCAATGTCTGTGGGTGCTCGTACTGGGTTGGTCGTTATCAAATTTTTGATCGCCATGGTTTCTTCTGCAGCTAGAGCTTCCATGGCTGTTGATGTGTAAGTCTGGTTCAGACGATATCAGATGTAAGCGAGGTCATATATATACATGTAAATGCATAAATTGCAATTGAATAGGGAAAATAAATTTAGAACAATGAGAATTAAATGGGTTGAAATAAATTACTGGAAACAATGGATTGACAGTGGTGATAAATTTATAATGACTATTAAGTAATGTGTTTTTATTTTGAAACTTTGTGCCAAGTGTAGGAATTCTTATGTTTGGTCAGGGCTTAGCATATATTTGGGGTGGATTATGGAGTTGCATTAGGGGTTTGGGGAGATGGAGGTGCCCTTGTGTAAATACATTGTGCGTGAGAAAAATAAAATATAAACCAAGTCGCGAGAGTGTTTTCACCATACCTAATTTGAATCCAGCCGTTAGTTCACAACGACGTTGGAGCTAAAATTCATTATTCTTTGTTATTTTTACAATTTAAACAGCGAAAGACTTCTTTTGTTGCCTTTAAATTAATTTACAATCTAGACTTATTGACAGAGGGCTTTGCCCGATTCTCCTAGGTTTCCTCTCCTCTTCATTTACTCTATCTTCTTGATTTCTTAACAACTTGCCCCTCCTCCACTTCACCGTTATACACAGGGTGCTCATTGGACAAATTGAGCCGAGTTTTACCTACCTCAAATTTCGCTCGTTTGATTTTGAATTCAAGTTGAGGTAAAAAGTATTTATGTCGATTCGAATTCGACTTATTTAATCATGCATAAACTTATTTAAATTTGATATCATATAATGATATTTTATAATTTAGTTATATTTATATAAAAAAATAAAATAAATATGGTCTAAAATCTTATTCCTTATATAAAATATCAAATTTTGAGTTGAACCAAATTGTGTTGGTACAAGCCCAAATCCAAGTTGTTTGATATCGAGTTAAATTTCGAATCGAATTTTTTCGAGTCGAGTATCGAGCCAAATTGAGTTCAATCAAGCTTTGAACAACCCTAAGTATATATAAAGGTGTCACACCCCTCTTTCCATCCCTCTTCGGTTCCACCATTCATAGCAAGAAATTAGAGTTGCCTTCTCCCTTGTCCTCATCTTATTCCATTATTTTTGGAGCTGCTTTGGATTGGTTTTTTATGTGGGTGTATGGCAGCGGCTACCTATGGTGGTGCACCGGGCTTAGTTGCATGGCTCGATCAACACTCCATGCATGGTTTAGAAGAACAGTGTTATGAAAACATGCTAACGTTGTTGTTCGTGAAAGTGTTCACGCAGATTTTTAAACTTATTCATTCACATGAATGATAGGTTCCAAGAAATTGTGAGAAAAAGATCTTTACTGTTCTGAATCCACCAAAGGATATTATTAAAAAAATAAAATTAGAGGAAAAGATTTGTGCTGTTTTTAAACTATCCGAGGAAATTTGTAAAAAAATTAAACTAGCCATGATTCCACATTGGTAAGGACCGAACAAAAGGGCTCTCAACGTTTATAAAAAATCAAGTTTAATTGTTGAGAAAGAGGGGAGAAAATTTTCGGAGAAAAAGAAGGTTCATGTTTATTATTACAAAGAAGAGAGAGAATGAATGAGGCTTCATCTCTCCCATCTCCCATGTGAAGAAGATGTCATTGCCACAAAGGAAGGAGAAAGCTTGCAATCACCTCTTCGCTGGAGTGTTGCTTGAAGTCTCACCAGAGTCTTGGAGTTTCCTCTGCGTAGCCACCGTTTGTGCTCTTCCATAATGCTTCAATTCTGTCTAGCCTCGCCAAATGCTTCCCTTGCTATCCAGCTACAAAAGATTTAATCCAAGGGAGGTTTTGTTTTTTTATTTTGCAAGGGCTCAAGTGAAGCAAAGAAGAAAAGCCTCAGGGAGGAGCCCCTCACAGGAGACGCTGCTCTGGCGACCCTCATCAACACTTAGTCAGAACCAACCTCATCCCGGATCAGACCAAGTGGACTCAGGCCGTCCCAGACCTTCGTCGGCGTTGAGAACATGGAGAAGAGGTGACCTTTGCATTAACACAAAGTAGCAACTTCAGCTGATCAAGGGAACTTCCGACCAAGACCAGGGGTTCAGATTGTAGCCTACACACCTCCTTGCCAACCCAACCACTCTCTGCCTCCGTCACAGCCATGCTGCCAGCCAAAGTGTTGCCCAAGCCCGCCGCCAACGAAGAAGAGGATAACATCTCTGCTTTGCAGGTTCGGCGTCCAATTTTCTGGAGACTTCTTCCGGACTACACTGGCCGTATGGGACCAGTCCAAGGCCACCATTGTAAAACCCTTACAACACCATCCAAGAAAAAGTTTTTCCCCCACACCATTGAAGCCCACCATCGCTGGAAAAAATTCAAGAAGTATGCCCAACGGAGAAGGGAGACAACAGAGAGTCCCCTGTTTTGCGCAGAACTTTTGCCTACCAAAGTTGGCATATAGCTACCAAAGCTGGCATTGAGGAAACGAAGAAGTGAATCAAGGAATCGGAATCATCACCTACTGGTTTCCAGAGCCTTGCTGGATTTGAGGTTGTCGCTGGAAAGGGGTGCTGCAGAAGCTTTGCTTTGGACGAAGGAAGGTGGGGCTTGCATCGCTGCTTTGTTTTGATATTGCCAAAGCTTGCACTTTGCTGAAGTTGCAACTTGTTGCGAAAAGATTGCCAGAGTTTCTACAGCCTCGTTAAGTCTAGTGGTTGCTACCCACGCTGGAGCTTGCTGCCACCAAAGCCTTATTGGGAAGCACGTACACCATCATGTTGCTGCTCAAAAGAGTCCCACCGCATTGCTGAAAACTGCTGGAGTCTGTTGCACCATGGCTTTGGATCCACTGCTCATCAAATCTTGTTGTTCGGAGCCTCGTCCAAGGAAGGAACCTACCACTGCATTTGCTGCTTGGCCAAGCAGCAAGGTTGCTGTCGGAATTACGCCGAGGTCTCGCTGGAGTCTAGCCATGTTGCTGACCCGTTAAGGAGTTGTCGGTCCATTGCCTGCTTTGCCAAAGGAAGGAGTTGGTCAACGTATTGCATGCTGTTTTGTTGCCCTCACTGGAGCTTGCCCGGGAGGAGAAGGACCACCATGCTGTTGGATCGCCTAGAAAAAGGAGACTCCTTGCCGTACCACTGACATGCTTTTGTAAAGTTGTCGCTGTTGCTAGAGAAAGGAGAAAACAGGGGAAAGCAGTAGCAAAATGCCGATTTTGGGGATTTTTTCCAACCAGCACCGGTCGTCCCCGCCCACGCCTTAGAATCCCAATTGCAACAGCCTGGCCATCACCAAGCCAAGGAGTCACACCATCGCCACTCGTGGGGAAAGGAATTGCCGTAGTCACAGAAAACGGAGCATAGAAAACAGGGGATGATTTTGTTGTTTTCCTGCTACTGGGAAAAAGGCCATTGCCACTTGCAACCACCGGCTCGCCTGAAGGAGGAAAGTTTGCACCTTTGTTGCTAGCAACCACCGGCTAGTATGAAGAAGGAAAATTTGCACTTTTTCCACTGGCAAGGAGAACTTCTCACTTTTGTGTTGCTGCCCTGCCGTTTTTCATTGATTATCAGAGTCCTTTCACAGGCTTCCAATCACCGTCTCCTGTTGGATTTGACGTCGACCAGTCGCTAGAATTCCGTCGTCATTGCTGGAGAAGAGACCCACTCGTTGGCAGTGTTGTTGTGAAGAAACAGAGGAAAGAAGAAGACGTCGGATAATAAATGGATCTTCGTATCCATTTACCCACCAACTCACCGAATAGCTTACCTGATTTGATCGTGTCCACATCCATTTGCCTGTCCGTAATCAATTTGACTCAGAGGCTAGACCAACCTGAATTGGAGTTGTAACGGCTCACCTGTATTGAGCCATGAGCCAAGTATTCCTATATGAAGCTAAGTGTCTCATAAATTAATTTTTTATTAATTTTCAAGATTTTAAATAAAACCATGACATAAAGTTTAATATAACAAATGCTCAGAATAATCTAAGCCCCATGAACCGAACCAAAATCCCATTGTCATGCAAACAATCTAAAAGAATAATAACAGATAAGAAAAATCAAAAGTCCAATAATAGAGTCCTCCAGCTGTCCAACTCTACCCATTCTTCCATGCTCACACCTGTGGAGGCAATTCTGCGTTAGTGATAAAAACACTAAGTCATATAATTATAAGAAACAAGTTATAATATATTCCACAACATCTAAATTTGAATCTTTTAGTGATTATGAGCCTATACCAAGCTCTTATTATGCCGGGAGGGTGGCCGCCCCCTCCAGCTACAATCCCATGTATGCGCACACACGCTATGTGGCCCACGGCCTATAGTAACTAATATTTGCCATTGACTCACCCTCTCGATATCACAAGTGCATAATGAGTCGTCTTGCGCCACTGCACCTTGTCACCCTTTTTAGCATGAGGGTAGGTATTTAATCTCTCAAGAATTTTAAGGGTGTTGCCCCATGTCGAAATGAGTCAATTCTTTGACCCCAGTTGTGCTCAGTGCATGGTAGTCGAATGTGGATTCGGGCCGACCAAGGCTCCCAAATAAGAATATATAACATTTCGAGTAGTTATATGAACTTAAAAATTTTGTTGAGGCACCTGCAACTACGACATGTGATCCTATATAAATGAAACTTCTCTAAAGTCTTCCCTTTGTGAGCCACATGTGTTCACAAACTATCAAGATGATGTTTTATTAAACATCAACAGAATTCTCTTTTGTATAGACAAATATCCGTGGAATTGAAGAAGTCACTACATTAAATTTTATATAAAAGAATGTAATCACACATAACTATATTAAACACTAACCATTTATGTGATTACGAAAAGTGAAAAACTGACTATTGAATTAAAGCGAATGAGTATTAGATTGCACTCACGACTCCCAATCCCAAAAATTTTAAAAATAAAACTTATTTAAAGTCATCCACAAATACCGTTGTACCAGTACTCTAATGGTTATAATTGATAATTTATGATATTGATTCTTAAATATTAATTTAATTAAATATTATTTATGGTTCGTTTAAGATTTACAAAACCCTAAATAAAATAACTTAATTATTTTTTTCGGGGTTTTACTGTAACACCCCAAATCCGGTTCACACTCGTGAACCAAACCGGCATGTTACAGGCCCCGGTTAGGTCGGCTAACGCGAACCTAACTCGTGCGGATCCAATCTCGGCGTCTTAAGATGAAGATACGATCTGTCATGAATGAATGCATGCACAAAATCCTAACATGGTACTACATGAATGACATGCAAATTAAATTTCACACCATCACAATTACGAGCAAAATCGATGAAAATTCTGAAGTAAAACTAACAGGGTCTCCCCTAAAAGTGCAATTATGGGCCCACCCTGTCAAAATAATATATATACAAATATGTCGGCATGCATTAACAATCACACAAAATCTAACATCTTATAGCATATTCATTCTGAAGCTCGGGTCTCAACCCACTACGCTTCCGCTGCTCAACTCTGATCATATTTTGCATTCTATTATCTTGTCTTAGCATTTCATTCACATCATATCATCATGCTCAAACATTTACTCATGTCATTCACAATATAATAACATAATAATACAATATTAAACATTCAGAAATCTAACATGTGTGTGTGTACAAGACCTCATTGCTCCTCCGTCCAAGCTGGCTCCTCCAACTCATGATTATTACCTACATATAGTATAAAAACACGTCAGTAACAAGTGTTACTGGTCCGGAAAATAAAATAACTATAACAAGCTGGCTATGAGAGCAAACTCTCATATGAAAGAAAACCATATACTTCCTCAAGAACACTCTGAAGGGCACTACTGAGGAGCCACTGGGCTGCAGACCCGGTAGCATCCCGAACTTACTGCTGCTGGTACTATGCCGCTCTCGGCACTTCTTTTTCAGTACTTCTCGTGAAACTTTATCCTAAGCCCTCTCCTTACCTCCATATTTCTCCTGGCCTTGAGCACGAAGGCCGAGTACTCTCAGGCAGTCGCCTTTAGTACCCTTTGAACCACAAGTCCGGACATGCGCTGTACTAAACAGTACCCGTAAACCTCCACGTTCTCCGGGTGTGAGGAACTCAAACGCGGAGTTATCAGGATCCCTCGGGAATGGAACAGTCCGCTGGCACTAATCCAGAGCCCGCTTTGACTGTCACGGCATCCTCTGCATGGTACGTGCAGTCGATTTCTCCATCTCTCGTCTCACAGAAACACGAAAACTATATATATATAGGCTTGGGTAGGGAGTTACATAATAGGCCCGAAGGCAACTTTTGGTGGATCTTGTTTTCGAAATCAACCTCGAGGGATCTCATCCTCGAGGGGTTATTAATCCGGAAAATGTTCGATTAAATGGCCCGAGTTAAGTGGGATCCGATAAAACGCCACTTAACCCGTCCTGCAGGCAATAAATTAAACATACAATAGAAAGAGTAAATCAGAGGCGAGTCCTAAACGGACCTGGTAGAAGCTCCAAGCGTGTCATCGCGCCTAGGCGGCAAGCTCCTACGCCGTACCTACACATCAAAACTAAATACTAACGCCCGCTAACTAAATGATGAATCACACACAATGACCGTCAATCAACAATCAAATAATCATAAATATGAAAATAATTCTAACTAATGTTATTCATACCAATTTTACTGTGTTTTTCCTAAGTTACATCGTACCCGATTAACATGCTCAATTTACTTACTTCATTAAATCACTTAACCTCCATAAACTATCAATCACATCATGTAACTTATAACTTCATCACTTATCCTCCATTCACTATCAATCACATCATAAATCAATCCTAGCATGCTGTGCTAACAATCATCATCAATTTTAAATAATCAAATCGGAGGTAATTATACCTCACGTCGTCGGCAATCGGCGACGGCTAGGGTTCCGTCGCGCATCTCGGAGCTCGAATTCGGCGCTCCTCGGCGTCCGATGTTCGATCGAGTCCAACTGGGTGAGCTCCGCGGAAGATCCGGTGAATTCCAGCGAATTCCAGAAATTCCAATTTTTCGGTGGTTTTCCGGCAGCTACTGGCGGTTTTCCGGCGGCTTCCGGTGGTTTTCCGGCGACAATCGCCGGCGGCGTCTACTGGTCGGAAAGGGGTCGTGTTGGGTACCCTCGGAACCGGCTCGGCGACCCCGACTCATCTATGACCTCAGCGTGGCCAATGGAGGCGGCGGCTCGCCGGAAAACGGCAAAACAGAGGCCGGCCGTGGTGGTTGCTAGATCCGGCCGGCCACGGCGGCGACGGCCTCCGCTCCAGTCGAGGAGGGTCGCTGGGTGGTCGGTGGTGCTGAGGCGACCATTGGATGACGGCTGCGACGGTCGCCGGCGGCAGAATCGGCGACGCGACCAAACGCAGCCGCGGCGCTAGACGTGGCAATTCTGGCGTCGCGGCGGCCCGATGGTGGCCGGGCCTGGTCGGGGCGGCAGGGCGACGTCGTCGCCGAGCTGGGCGGCGTCGGTCGACGGCCGGGCGGCGCCGACAGCGGCGGCGGTGGCGCGCGAACAGGGGCGGCGCGGCACGAGGGTTTGGGCGTGGGGAGAAAAGGTCGTCGTGGAGAAGAAAGGTTGGGTGGCAAACTTGTAATTAAGACTTGACTCGTCTCCGGCTCGAGTCAAATATAATAACTAGGTCATATTAAATCCTAAAAAAATTCATAAAAATCGGGAAAAATCCCGTAAAATCAAACAACCTAAAAAAATCATAATGATATGCTCTAGAACTATCAACCCACCCGAAATGCCCGTAACGCATCCTAACGCAATAAACGGCCTAAAACTAATTCTAGGATCCATTATATATATATGTAGAATAAAAAAAAATGACTGGCATACTCTCATATATCTGATAACTCATTCTGTTCTGCTGTGTTCATGACGTTATCATCATATACTTGGGTACGCATGACCCTCATAGCTCATACACGCGACTGGCATCGGCTCGGTACACGTGTCCTGAAACTGACTCAACTCAAAAAATAACGGTCAACCCGACCGGTTCTAAATATAAAACCCTAACTCGAATCGTGGGTTTTACATTTACAATCTCCCCAGCTTGGGAATTTTCATCCTTAAAAATGTAATGGGTCATGAAGGAGAAAAATCGAGGTTTTATAGGAGTCGTTCTGTACTGGCCCATATTCGACTCAGAATTTATCTCATTACTTCCCCGAGCTCTGATTTGTGTATAACTTGGTACCCGTTGTTTTCCTGCATTCCAAAAGCAATGATGAAGTTTCTTTTATCATTTGAGAACAGCACATATCAAATTTGAGATCTTTTCAAGGAGCAAATTATGTACAGGTCAAAAAGTTAAAAGTGCAAAAATTCTACTAAGTTTTGTAATTTGTGAAGGAATTGAAAATTAGTGGATTGTGAGTACTAATCTCACCGTAGATTGACTTAGGGATTCAAGTTGAATTTTATGGAATCACATAAAATTTCTTACGTGTTATTTTGTGCCTCACACATTTTATTTTTATCGCACTATTTCTTTGCGTGGCAAGGGCGCCTCGGTCCTACCGAACCCTCAAACCTGGATCAAAGATGCAATCCGCAGGGCCAGAAAATCCAGCGTCTGAACATATTTTTGGCGACTCCACTGCGGACTATCGAGAGGTAGCAATGCAGTTTGAAGAAATAGTGTGTACGAAAAGATGGTCCCTGAGACAAGGAATTTTGCAAGACAAAAAGGCGCTAGTGAAGGAGAAGCTTCCAACACACTTTCAACAAATCAACCTAAAATACAAGTACAATCCACTACAAATGTGGGCGAGCCAGCTGCCCTGCAATATGAAAACCCAAACTCGAATGAAGAACTTTGAGAATAGATTAGACAACTTGAATCGGCACTTGACGCACTTGCCTTAAATAGGCGAGCCTCCGTCGCAATGGGAAGTGCATCCAGAATAGAAGATGCAAACCCAGCAAACCAACGAAGTCCCAACGAAATTGACCAGCGAGCCAACCAACCAATAACAAGCATTCGTTTGGCGCCACAGGAAAGGCCTTTGGCGATCACCCCAGCCAACGTGGATTTGTCAAACACACCTCGAGTAAATAACATATTTTCTCATGTCTCGGGATCCATGTCACAAGCATCCCCTTTGATAATTTCACCGTCCGAGCCAAGTTGGACGCAACACTATCCCACTATATGCAACTGAGTCAGACTAAATATAGTCCACTCCCACATTCAACACGGTTTCCACAGCTGCCTCACTATGGTACAACCCTCCTATCCCCCAATCTACCGTTTTTATGGCGTTTCCGCCACCAATTACCACCACGGTGCCCATCCCAATGGCACTGCCTTTGGTGTCAATAGTTCAACCATCAATTCCCACCATAGTAGCTTCAGCTACCAGTTAGTTATCCTCCATCAGTCTATCCTACAACTGTTCCAGTAGCGTCGGTTACACCAGTTGTATCGGTTCAAGATGCCCATTTTGATGAGTTGAAAGCCACAATGGATGCACAAGCTGCATTGATTGCCACGCTGATAGCGCATAAGGATAAAGAACCAAGTGAAGCAGTAAAGTGTCTCCGTCCCTTAGCTGATGAAGTTTACGCAAAAAATTTACCAGAAAAATACAAGTGCCAAACCTGCATGAAGTTCGACGGAGATGGCAATCTTGGAGGTCACATTACAATCTTTGAGATTGAGTGTGGAGCAATTGCAACGAATAAGAAGTTAAAGCTGCAGCAATTTCCTACATCCCTCAATGGCAATGCCTTAAGATGGTTCAATAACCACCCTCCTGGAATAATTAGTTCATGGGATAAGTTTGTTGAATAATTCACAGAACATTTTCAATCAATGGAAATCCCAGTAAAGATAGAACACTTACGATAGTGTCAGAGAGAACCGGCTGAGCAGTTTGCAACATATGTGAAGAGGTTTAGAAGCCTAACATCTCATATGAAAGAAACCCCTGACATTAAGGAACTTGTAAAGATTTGTGCAATGAAAACTAGACTGGCTGTTTGGTTCTTAAGTAGTGTACAATGCAACACTTTTGAACAACTCTTTGAAAGGGTGTTGATCTTCGAGGAACTTGGAAGGGTTTCTACTTCCTTGAAGAATGCTAAGGCATCAACCAATGTTGTCACTGAACTCAGCGAGCAAGGTCAGGAAAAACAACAAAGGAACAACAACGAAGGGCAAAAAGCTACACCCCGACAATGGCGCAAATGGAGGAATATAGAGGATTACACCTTCAATGTTGGAGACACCGAAAGGTGGTTCGATGTTTTGGTTAAGCAAGGAAAGATTACAACATGGACATCGAAGAATCCACCAAAGCTAGAGGACAAGAAGAAAGACAATTTCTGCCGATACCATCAAATGGTTGGCCATTCGACAGTTAAATGTCGGAACATAATGGAGAAAATTCAAGAATTACTCAACAAAAGGGAAATCAAATATGAAGCTCCCACAACACAAAAGGCACCAACAGCAAGTCATTTGACCTCACCGTTGAAGGTGCAAGGAAAAGAAAAAGAAAAAGATGAACTAATCAAGGGCAAGGAGCCCGAAGAAGAGAAGTTGGAAAAGGAAAAGCAACATGAAAGAAATGAAAGTAAGAAAGAGGAGGCTCCTTTGAGTTCAATGAAAGAAGGAAAGAAGGTTTCCTCTCCTCCCACACCAAAAAAGGAAGTTGATGAAATGACAATTGTGAAAAACTTAAGGAAGATACCCGAGTTAGTGCACATGTTTGACGTGTTGCACTTCTCACCCACTGCCCAGTTCACAGTTGAACAAGCTTTGTCAGAATTTGCAATTAGAAATGGAAAAGATAGTTTCTTTATGAACTCAAGTGGAATAAAAGACTACATCACAGATGTAGAGTACTTGAGACATCCTTTGCCTATTTTAACTCGAGTAAATAAGGAACAATGATCCCATACAAACCTATCTTGGCCACATGCTAACGATACTTTACCAATGCCAGCTGGAACCATCCCTTTCTCTGATGATGATTTGAGTCACCCTGAGCCCAACCAAAATTGACCATTGCTTATTAGTATGGAACACCGAAACAAGCTTGTTCCGCATGCACTTGTAGATCAAGAATCATCAATCAACATTCTTTCTATTCATGTGTTTTTTGAATTGGGTTATACTAAAGAAAACCTCATGCCAGAGGATACCACAATCAATTCAATGTCTCCTGTACCATGTGAGTCATTGGGAACGGTGTGTTTACACATCTCTGTTGATCCTTTCAATTTAACACACATATTCTACATTCTAGAAGTTGATCCAATGAGGCACATGCGTCTTGGGAAACCATGGATTCATGACCACCCATGTGTGCCATCTTCGTGGCACCAATGCATTAGAGCTGCACCTAGTAAAGGAGGTCGGATCCGAGTCCAGGGGCTACGAAACCCATTCGCTTTTGAGGAAGCACACTTTGCGGATGCTGCATTATTCATGGAGGGAAATGTCTTGAAGTTGGCTCAAGCACAACCATCTAGTCATGTCTATCTTGCTACACTTGATTTGCCTGACTTTATTAAACCAACAGCTAATTATCCACCGCTGAGGCCTCCTAAAGTAGCAAAGTTACACAAGTTGTTAGTTTCATCAGCACCAGCAATTTCACCAAGACCGGAAGCTTCATTTGTAGCTTTAAAGGTAATAGCTCATTCAGGACAACCAAAGCAAAAAATTAAAGAAATGCCACCACTCCAAGAAGTGCAAAGTCAAGAAGAGAAATGATCACATGGCAATTGAGGATGCTGCCATGATATTAGGACAATGGGAAATGCCAGTGACGAACTTTTGTGAGAAGGAAGTAATTACACTTGACCCATGCCCGGTCATTTACTAGGAAGAACAAGAATGCAATTCATTTGATGAATTTGAGATCATAACCTTGGAACCGGAAGATTCAATCATATCAAAATTATTTTCTTATTGCATATCAAGTGAAAATGAAGGATCAATGCGACCATGGTTTGTGGGAGCAATGTCGCATGAAAAGGGACTACAAGATCAAGAAATACAACAAGCACCAAGTCATTTTAAAGATGGAGTTACTCTAACAGCATAACAACTTCTGGAAATGAATTTGGGAACTTATCAAGAGCCCTGTCCAACTGTTCTTGGATCGGGTTTAGAAGAAATGGAGAAGCGACAACTCATTGATGTACTCAGAAGTTATAAGGATTGTTTTGCATAGTCATATGATGAAATGCCAGGTTTTTCATCCGAAGTTGCAGTACACCACCTTGCAGTTAAGCTAGCAGTACGTCCAGTTGTTCAAGCGAGAAGAAAATTTACTCCATTGATCGAGGCCATGATCGCAACAGAAATCTAGAAGTTGAAGAAGGGAAACTTCATTCGTGAAGTCAACTACCCAGAATGGTTGGCAAATGTTGCCCTAGTAAAGAAGAAAATGGTCATAAGGGATTTGCATGGACTTCTGAGTTCTCAACAAAGTATGTCCCAAAGATGCATTTCCTTTATCGATCCTTGATATTTTACTTGACAATGTAGTTGGTTGTCAGAAGTTTTCTTTCATGGATGGATTTAGTGGTTACAATTAGATTCATATGGAAGCCAAAGATGAAGAAAAGACAGCTTTCTACACGCCTGTTGGAATCTATTGCTATACAGTAATGTTGTTTGGTTTGAAGAAAAGACAGCTACTTATCAACATGCGATGCAATATATTTTTGCAGACATACTACATGTGGAAATGGAGGATTATGTTGACTACATAATTGTGAAGTCAAAAGTAAGAAGTGATCATTGCAAGGTGTTGCGGAAGGTACATCATTGGTGTAGAGTAAATAACTTGAAGTTGAATCCACAAGAATGTGCTTTTGGTGTTTCGTCAAGGCAATTTCTCAGATTTTTGGTACACGAGCGAGGAATTCAAGTTGACCCTGCCAAAATTCAAGCTATTAGGGATATAAGTCCACCTACATCTTTGTGTCAATTGTAAAGCTTCGTGGGAAAGATCAATTACATTTAGAAGTTTATCCTAGACTTGACATCAAAAATTTTTCCACTCATTCAATTGTTGAAGAAAGGTAACAAGTTTGAGTGGAGGGAAGTGTGAGAACAAGCCTTCGAGGAAATAAAGACAAGATTGCTAAGGCCTCCAACTTTACTTGTTCCAGTGCTAGATAGACCACTCATCTTATATATTTCTCACACAGAAGCAACACTCCTAGTCATCTTAGCCCAAGCTGACAACCTTGGAAGAGAACAACCTATGTATTACTAAGCAGAGCTTGACTTCAATTGAACAAAGGTACACAAAGATAGAGAAAGCATGTTTAGCCTTGGTATTTGCTTCATAGAAATTGCGATATTACTTTCTTACACATGAAGAACATTTGGTGGTACACAACAATTCTGTTCGGTACCTGCTCCAACAACCGGCTTTGCTAGGAAGAGCGGCAAGATGGCTTTGGAAGTTAATAGAGTTTGACATCAAGTGTGACACACAAAAAAGCAGTAAAAGGTCAAGCAATTGCCAAGCTACTCACCAACCATTCGGCTCTACCATCCAAGAAGAAAGAAGAAGAAGTTCAATTCAACACGAATAAGGAACTACTAAAGTGGACTTTTTATTTTGATGGAGTAGCTATGGGAATGCACAGAGGAGCAGGACCCACTGGAGGAGCTGGAGTTGTCTTAGTAGAGCCTTCAAGGAAGATGCATCTACATGCTTACAATTTGGCATATTTTTGCACCAACAACAGCGTAGAATATGAAGCAATGTTGCTTTGATTGTTTCTTGCAAAGGATTTGAAAGTGGAATACTTGCTAGTTCGAGGTGACTCATTATTGGTAATTCAACAAGCCGCAGGGAATTTTGAAATTAAGGGAGCACATTTGGTAGTGTGCAAGGCACATTTGATGCAATTATTGAAGAATTTCAAAGAAGTGATGTTTTAATATATCCCTTGCTTTATAAATCGCATAGCAGATGCACTCACCATATTGGGATCAAGATTCATTACTAAAGGAGAAGTGATAGAGCCAATTATTTGGTTTGCTCATCATGATGTGCTTGTTGGTGCGGTCTTACTGTCAAGTGTTGTAGTTAAAAGCTTCGCACTAGAGGAGTTTGAGGATTGTTGTGGAGATATCATCGACTTTTTGGCATGCAACCAACTACCCAATGATCGATACAAGGCTCGTGAGGTGCGACGAATCACTCCACGTCATCTCATTGAAGGAGAATTATTGTATTGCCAAGGATTTGATCGAGTCTTACTACGGTGTTTGTCCAAGGAGGACAGTTTGAAGGCTATGAGAGACGCACATGAAGGGACTTGTGGAGAGTACCAAGGTGGAAGAAGGTTGTATCACCTTTTGTTCCACATCAAATACTGTTGGCCAACAATGTATAAGGATTATATGGATTTTTCTCGGTCATGTGAGAAGTGTCAATTGCATGCACCTTTGAAGCATATGCCGCCAAAATCGTTGCACCCAATTGGCGCTTATTAGCCATATTAGATTTAGGGACTTGATTTTATCGGTCCCATCCATCCATTATCGTCAAAGGGTCACAAGTTCATCTTAACGGCGATTGAGTATTTACTAAATGGGGTGAAGCAATACCAACAAGGAAGCAGATAGGAGAGTGTGTCGCTCAATTCATCAAAGAAAATATCATCTGCCAGTTTGGAGTTCCCCAAATGCTTATTATAGATAATGGCATGCCATTCATGGGATGGCAAGTGGCAGAGTTAACCGAACAACACATATTTGAAATGGTACAATCATCACCATACAACCCGCAATCTAATAGACAAGTGGAATCTTTCAACAAGATTTAAAACATATGCTGCAAAAGATGGTGGCAGATAATCAACGCGATTGGCATAAAAGGCTACCTAAAGCATTATGGTCATATCATACTTCCGCATGTGTAAGCACCAGAGTTACACCTTTTTTGTTAGTGTATGGGATGGAAGTTATCTTGCCTTTAGAAATAGAGTTGCATGCACTAAGGATGGTCATTGCTTCACATTTATCACTAGAACATGTAGAGTATGTAGCAAATAGAATTGTGTCACTCGAAGTGATTGAAAAGCATCGTCATGCTTCAAGGGAAAATTTGAAAAGGTATCATGAAGCAATGACAAGGAAGTACAACCAAAACACTGAGCCCCACAAGTTCAGCCCTGAAATGTTAGTAATATGCAACGCCCATGAAGTTAGGGCCGGGTTGCCAATGTCCAAATTTTCCCCATCATGGGAAGGGCCTATGTTGTGAAGCGAGATATTGGTAAAAGATGTTATGAATTGTCAGCAATTGATGGAGATTCATAGTTCCAAGTTAATGCAAGATACTTAAAAATTTGGCGAGACCCTGTGATAGGAGGTCACACCCCGTCGAATAAAGCCTAAATGGTGCACATATGGATTGATGTACAGTGCACATTGCAAAAAAAAGAAGCAAGTACCTTAGAGAAGAATTGTCACTCACCATGATGTATCAGGAAGAAATCATGAGAAAGGTGGAGAATTTTAGATGGCGAAAAAACAAAAAGACAACTCTAAGAGGAGAAAATAACAAATTTATATTGCAGTGGCGCAAAGATACTCCAAAAGGTTCAGTCGCTACTCTTCAAAGATATCTACTAAACCGAGGGCTAATGTTTGCACAGATTTAAACTTATCCATTCACGTGGATAAGTTCTAAGAGATTCTAAGGAATAGATCTTTGCTGTTCTGAATCCGCCAAAAGATTCTTTTTAAAAAATGAAGTTAGAGGAAAATTTTTGTGCTATTCTGAAACTATTAGAAGAAATTTGTGAAAAAATTGAACGGGCCATGATTCCACGCTGGTAAGGACGAAATAGAAGGGCTCTCAATATCTATAAAAAACCAAATCTATTTGTTGAGAAGGGGGGCAAAAAATTTTCAGAGAAAAAGAAGGCTTGTGTTTATTGTTGCAAAGAAGAGAAAGAATGAATGAGGCTTCATCTCTTTCATCTCCCATGTGAAGAAGATATCGCTGCCATGAAGAAAGGAGAAAGCTGCCAATCACCTCTTCGTTGGAGTGCTACTTGAAGTTTCACAAGAGTCTTGGAGTTTCCCTCACAGCCAGCCACCGTATGTGCCTTTCCATATCGCTCCAGTTCTGTCTAGCCTCACCAAAGGCCACCCTTGCCATCCAGCTGCAACAGATTTAATCCAAAGGGGTTTTGTTTTTTTATTTTGTAGGGGCTCAGATGGAGCAGAGCAGAGAAGCCCTTCACAGGAGACACTGCTCCGGTGACCCTCATCAACACCTAGTCAAAACCAACCTTGTCCCGGATCAGACTAAGTCGACTCAAGCCATCCCAGACCTTCGTTGGCATTGAGAACGTGGAGAAGAGGTGACCTTTGCATCAACACAAAGCAGCAACTTCGGGTTCATCACCGGCTGATCAAGGGAACTTCCGACCAAGACCAGGGGTTTGCATTGTAACCTACACACCTCCTTGCCGACCCAAGTACCCAATTACCACTACTACTTTTCCAATGTTGAAAACCTTGTTTCCTGTGACGGTGCATTCCATATTTAGTAGTTTGTTTTCTATTTTTGGTAATTTAGTAATTGAAATAATTATTAAATTGAGTCTTCGTTGATTAGGAGGTTTAGAAGTCAATAAGCCAAAATAAAAAACAAGGAATTAAATTAAGTTTCATGAGGAGGTTTCTTTTTAGATTAATATTATTAATTCAATTAAGACTATGAGTTTTCAACCGGTTCACCATTTTACCTACGGTTTTGATTTAAATTGAGATAAAACGGTGAAATATTTTTTTGATTATTTTAAAAAATGTCAAAAAAAATGATAAATTTAACCAAATTGATTTTATTTTGGAACTGTAATAGTAGAGGCATTTATCGCTGCCGTTTTCGCCTCCTGTCGCCTCACCGCCTTGAGGCGGCCACGTCACCGAGCCATGGAGCCTCCCACCACCAAGTTGCTGAGCGTCGGAGAAGAGAGACCCCTCCACGTCGCTGTTCAAAGCCCATAGTTCCAACCGGCGGAGAGAAGCTGTGTACCAGACTCTCGCTACCCTGTTTTGGAGTCTCGCTTGCCATAGCTGAGAATCTGGCCAAGGAGAGAAGTCCACCGCCCCGCCACTTCAGTTCTGGGTGGAGTCCCGCCGGAGTTAGTCGCCGCCATCGCGGGGGAAGTTAGGAAGTTGCTGACCGGTGCGGCAGCAACAGTAGCGGAGGCTTAATTTTGCGGCCGTTTTCCGATCAACGCCGGCAGTTCCTAACCCATTCTTGGTGTCGAAAATGAATCCAATGAAGTGATCTTCAGTTCTGGGTGGAGTCTCACTGGAGTTCGTAGGCACCGTCGCCGGAATCTTGCAAGGAAATTGCTGGTCGGAGCAAGGCAAAAACAGAGACCCACAAGTTTGCGGACCTTTGTCCAGCCAGGCCAGGCCATCTCCGGCCACGCCTACATTGTCGTCGGATCCCTTTCACTGTAAAGAACAAATCCAAGCCCAGATTCATCGTCGGAAAGGCTTGCCGTCATATGGGAGCTATTACTCTACCTCGCCGTGGGGAATCCCCTGTCACTACTATGTTTTGAGCCAAGCCAAGAAGTAACATTGGAATTGGAATTTCGTTGCCTGCATCCAGGAGAGGAGAACTTGTCACCTTGGATGCACTCTGGAAGCCTTGCCTCGCCAAAAGCTCATGCCTTTTTTGTTGTTCCCAACTACTGTCCGTCGCCTGAAAGTTTGTTGTCAAGCCCCTCTTTAGGAATTGTTGGAGTAGAGAGGAAGAAGTCGCTGCTTTCCCCAATTTGTTGTTGCTTTCTGGTCGCAGCCTCCCGATTGCCTCAACCCAACGATCGTTTGCTGTAGCAAAGCTTACGTCACCATTGTGTTCTTACCAAAGTCTGCCCTCACCGGAGGAAGGAGTGGAGACTGCTGTTTCAGCGCCGCCAATCCTAGCCAAGGAATTGACAAAACCAAAACATTGTTGTTCTCTGCGATCTTAGCCGGAGTCCGAAGTCGACTCTTTACAGGAAGAGGAGCACCAAACCGGCGGGATTCGCCTGCTGGTGTCCAGGCGTGGCCAAACTTGTTGTCGTGTCCTCATTGGAGCCCATTTGTTTGGAAACCAAATCCTACTAATGTTGCCACCCTATTGAAGTTTTTGTTGAGGACTACTGTCATAGGGTCCCCCTTTGGGTCTAAATTTTTCGCCTTAGGACTTCCCCCTGTGCGGCATGTGTTTCCCTCCCTGGAAACACCAGCCAACCCCCGTACGCAGCACGTGACCGCTACACAAAGCGGCAACGCGGGCACCAACACCCCAGTCTCGGTACCACGCCCGATTGCTGGCGCACCCTGATACCGGTACCTGGTTACCGGTGTTAGCTCTTACCGAACAAATTATCGATCACACGGAATCGCCAAGCAGCAGCGTTATGCGTCCCAGTCCCGATCACCCAATTACCGGCACGACCAGACCTCGGAATCACCGGTCCAGTCACTGGTGGCCAAACACGACGCAAACACTACACTTTTACAGGAAATCTCCCCAACCTCTATTCCACTAGTATGAATACAGGATAACTACAAGTAATCCTACTCTCGACTACTTGCTGGTCGTGGACATGCAAACCCCACGACCTTGCCTCTCGACCCTCACTCGACAGGACTTCACTCACAACCCTCGGCAATACCTCGCAGGGTTGCCGAACAACACTGGTAGGAACCTTGGTCCAAAGGCGGACCACGACTACACCGGCAGTCTGCCTTGGAGCCCCAGTCCGTCCCCCACGGCCTGGCTGCAGCAAACTCCAAGTTCCCCTTTTCCCGACCAAGGTGGTTCCCCCCCACTGAGAACCCACACACTCCTACTCCTCACTTGTTGTTCTTCTCTACTTTCTGATCTGCCTCAACACAATGAAGCACCTCCTTATATAGGCTTCGGGCTGGAAATAGTGCACGTCACCCCCATGGATCCTGACCATCCAATCTTCGATCAATGGCTCAGCTCGATCCACATGAGTCACCAACCTAGTGATGTCACCAAACTGATCCACACCGTCGACCCCCAGATCCACGGTCCTCCTTGGCCAGCTCACATCACCCCAACCCTTGGAGTTTCCAGCTGCAATTACTGAAAAGCCCCGGTGCACCCTAGCCAGGTGGTCGAACCCTCCTGGTTCGCCCCGGCTAGCCCTGGTACCGAAACCTGCACTCGGCATGCTCCAGACCCCCACAGCACTCAGTACCGGGATCCTGACTCACTCGGACCCGGACGCTCACCGCCAACCTCAACACCAGGATAGTCCTGCCCGGCATTGATCGGTCACTTTGCTGGTTCGCGCCGACGTGCTCGCTCGGCACACACGGTACTGCTGCCCACATGCTCGGTCGCGGTGCTCGGTCATCTGCACCCTCCGCTCCCGGTACTACTCCCGGCACTACTCCCGGTCAGTTTCCCGGCACGGCTCGACCTCGCACGCGTCTGGATCACCCATGCTCGATACCTGCACCCGTTGGAACCACGATTGCACACCAACCCGACCAGCACCCCGGTAGGTTGTTCCACCACCCGGATAGCACCAGCTACCGGCTCTGGACTCGGGACGACTAGGACCAACCGCCAAATCCTAGCTCCCTTGGCGCCCCACGGTTACGACCCGTAACAGTCTCCCCCACCAATGAGACCCGATGTCCTCATCGGAAGCTTGAGTCCTGTTCTGCCTCTTGATCCCCTCTCACGCAAGGTTTCCTTCCTTTTCCCACTTGAATCACTCTGTCTGCACCTTCGAAGCCCTCAGGTTGACATACCTCTGCTTCAAAAGTCTTTACTACCATTTGCTCGCCGGCGGTAGAGGTAGCTCTCACAGACAGTTATTCAAACCGGACTGACCAAATCCCCTTGGAAAACACACAAAGGAACCCGTACCTTCACTCGGTACACCAGATTTTCTCCCAAATCTGGGCGTGAGCGTCAGCATCACTTGTTCTCCACGCAGAATGATGTGCCCTCCTCGTCAGGTCCGCATCTCCTCATTCGGCAAAGAACCAAGCCTCCTAGCTGACCACGTTGCAGATTTTCTAGCTGCTCCGTGCAAGAGGTCCATGTTACGCACGCCTCACATACTCCTCCTGAGTAATGCACCCGTAACCTCAGTCCCTGCTCCGGACTGAGCCTGGTTAGTTGTCATCGGTCACTCTCCCTTCCGCCTGTACCTCGCGTACTTCCCCATGATTCGGCAAGCAGCCCACAGTTGGGTGTATACCTGGGCACTGCTCCGAACAGCGTACTCCGAGACTCGATATACTAACCCTGCTGTTGCTCCCTTCTCTTTGGGAATCTGGACCCCCGGCCCATGAGATCGAGCTCCAAGATCTCAAGGTGAAGTTAGCGCTGCAGCATCCCAGTCACCAACTCTGTCAATGCACCTACCCTGCTGGAAATCTCCAGTCACGAGTTTCACAAAAGCTGCGTTATCGGTTGTATTGCCGATAACGATTCACCCTAACACCGGGTACACATCCAGACTCAACCTGGACGTCGTTCCACTGGGGAATGTGGAAACCCCCTCAGCTTTTGTCTTAGCCTACCGGTAAGGAATATAAATAGCCGATCCCTTGCAGTCATAGGCTAAACTCATCATCTAACCAACACATATGAGCCAAGCACCGACTTGCTCTGTCAACCAAGTTTCTTGTTGTCGTGATCCGACCCTGCTAACCCCTCGACTTTACCTGCCCCAGTTGCCTGTCTCGAGTAACCTCTTCCTGGGTCTGGAACAAGGCGTTAGCTCCACTGTCCTCCTGACAATGAACTCAGATCCAACAAGCAAACCCGCCATAGTTGGACAATGTACTCCTGCCAGCCCTTGCTGCCTTCCACCGTCCCGGCATTCTGAAGCGCGTCACCACTCCAAAGGTTGCCTAGAACCCGGCCGTTCCAGAATTGGCTCCGATGATCACAGCTCCGAGACTCTTCGAAAGCTGTGAGGCATAGCTCCGACCATGCCTCGACTTATCCTCCCATAAGTCATTCAAAGATGACACTACATGGCTCATTCCATGTACGAACTTCCTGTAATTGGCCAAACTCCTAGGAAGCTCTTCCATACTGTCACCTCTGTTGGCGTCCACTCGGCAATGGAATCCGCCTGATTCCGCACTCGCACCTCGCTCGGCCAATTCTAGGGAAGCTCAACTCCCCTACTCACGAACTCACACCGCTCTTCACACAGAGAATGCGCCTTGAGCCCTACTTCAGGCTGACCCGCGTGAACCCTCCCTGGCTCACTACCTGATGTCAGGTCCAACTCTAAGGAACTTGGGTACTTCTTCCTCATGGTGCACGATGGCCGAATTTTCCCCCATCCAGGAACCACATCTGGATCTGTGTGAGTTCGTCTGGCAACACACTCTAGTGTGCCGGCGCTGGTACCCTCCCTGGCACCAACTCGATCTGGTGAATGATCGTTCTCTCGGGAGACTCCTTTGGCAACTCGGTAGATTGCTCATCCACCCGTAAATCCGCCACCACCACCACCTGGTCCGGTCGGATCTCACCCGTTCCTGCAAGATCAGTCAAGGCCCCCATGCACTCTCGAGCCACCTACATTGCCGACAGATGCTCCTCCCTGATAGTGCTGCACTTGACCCCAGAAGGTCCCTTCTGGCTACGAACAAAGCTCGCACCTGCCTTATCCGTAATCAGAACACCTCCCAGCTATGGAAACACTCCAACTCCGGCAGAACGCATGAAAGGATTACTGAGTATCAGATCGAAATCATCTACCACGACGACCGTCAAATCCACTCAGCCTTCATACTCCCCCAGGCGGATCGGGGCATCTCTCGCTATGCCCTCGACCTGTTTCGCCTGTGAGTTCGCTACCTTCATCTTGCCGGTATCGATCCTGGTCTTCAACCCTAGCTCCAATGCCATCCCTTTGGAGACGAAATTGTGCGTAGCACCTATGTCTACTAGGGTTGAAACTTCTCTCCCGTTCACTACACATGGAACGTACATCAGGCCAGCTCCCTCAGAAGCTGCACTTCCAGCACGCAACGTCCCGAGTATCTGAAGGGTAGACGCTCGGGCAAGAGGCTCCTCCTCTTGGACTTGGTCTGCATCAGCTACCACAGCACTCACCTTGGCACGGTTAGAACACTCCCGTGCCCGATGCGGTCCACCGCACAGAAAGCACCCGGATGCTGGCACACCCGGCACGCGATCCCTACTCCCCTCCTTTGGCCGGAATGGCCTCCTGCCATCCTGTTGGCTGTTTTTGCCTTTGCCTCCCTAGAAATTCACACTCGGGCCATCATCTCCCGACGCCCCAGCATGCTTGAAGTCCACCAGTGCATCGGCAGCCACCAAAGCTGCAAGTAAATCCCGAACTTTCTGCCACCTCAGCTCCGTCTGAGCCCAAGGTTGCAAACCTGAAATAAAATTAAACAACTTGTCCTCCTCCGACATATTTTTGATGTCTAGGAGACAAGAACTGAACTCCTTGACATACTCTCTCACTGTTCCGGACTGTCTCAATCTCTTGAGTTTGTCCCTTGCCACCCATGTAGTGTTGGTGGGCAAGAATTGCTCCCGAAGCTCCTGCTTCAAGGAATCCTAGGTCTCCATTCGGGGTCGACCAGCACTTACGTCCTCCTCAGTGCGAGTCCTGTACCATAACTTGGCATCCCCCGACAGGAACATGCTGGCCATAGAAACCTGGCGCTCTTTGGGTATGTTCGCAGCAACGAAGTACTCTTGCATATCCCAGATGAAGTTTTCTAGGTCCTTGGCCGACCTAGCTCCCTCAAACTTCGTTGGCTCCGGCACCTTGAGCCTTCTTGGGATTGAGTATTCCTCGGCTACACGGTCAACCCCACCGGGTTGAGGATGTCCTCCTACTACCTGCTTCAACAGAGCAACATCTGTATATAAAGCTTCTAGTGCATCCCGGAGACCTCCAAGCATCCCTGCCGTCTCCTGCTCTCGTGCAAGGCTGGCCACGGGTATGTCATTCACCCGAGTGCTCAAGTCCCGGACCCCTTCCATCAGGAGCTGCAATCGCTCGAAGACGGTATGCCCATCTTCACTAATAGGTTCTCCTACCAGCCCTTCCAGCCGTGCCACTCTTTCTCTGAGAGCTTCTGCCCGTGTGTCCATCTCTCTCTCGGTAACACTACCGGTAAAGAGTGGGGACTTTCCTCTGAAAGCTGTGTTGTACCTCGCAAGACCTTCGGCTCACACCGAACCAGAGAGCTCTGATACCTCTATCACAGGGTCCCCCTTTGGGTCTAAATTTTTCGCCTGGGACTTCCCCCTGTGCGGCGTGTTTCCCTCCCTGGAAACACCAGCCAACCCCCGTACGCAGCACGTGACTGCTACGCAAAGCGGCAACGCGGGCACCAACACCCCAGTCTCGGTACCACGCCCGATTGCTGGCGCACCCTGATACCAGTACCTGGTTACCGGTGTTAGCTCTTACCAAACAAATTATCAATCACACGGAATCGCCAAGCAGTAGCGTTATGCGTCCCAGTCCCGATCACCCAATTACCGGCACAACCAGACCTCGGAATCACCGGTCCAGTCACTGGTGGCCAAACACGACGCAAACACTACACTTTTACAGGAAATCTCCCCAACCTCTATTCCACTAGTATGAATACAGGATAACTACAAGTAATCCTACTCTCGACTACTTGCTGGTCGTGGACATGCAAACCCCACGACCTTGCCTCTCGACCCTCACTCGACAGGACTTCACTCACAACTATCGGCAATACCTCGCAAGGTTGCCGAACAACACTGGTAGGAACCTTGGTCCAAAGGCGGACCACGACTACACCGGCAGTCTGCCTTGGAGCCCCAGTCCGTCCCCCACGGCCTGGCTGCAGCAGACTCCAAGTTCCCCTTTTCCCGACCAAGGTGGTTCCCCCCACTGAGAACCCACACACTCCTACTCCTCACTTGTTGTTCTTCTCTACTTTCTGATCTGCCTCAACACAATCAAGCACCTCCTTATATAGGCTTCGGGCTGGAAATAGTGCACGTCACCCCCATGGATCCTGACCATCCAATCTTCGATCAATGGCTCAGCTCGATCCACATGAGTCACCAACCTAGTGATGTCACCAAACTGATCCACACCGTCGACCCCCAGATCCACGGTCCTCCTTGGCCAGCTCACATCACCCCAACCCTTGGAGTTTCCAGCTGCAATTACTGAAAAGCCCCGGTGCACCCTAGCCATGTGGTCGAACCCTCCTGGTTCGCCCCGGCTAGCCCTGGTACCGAAACCTGCACTCGGCATGCTCCAGACCCCCACGGCTCTCAGTACTGGGATCCTGACTCACTCGGACCCGGACGCTCACCGCCAACCTCAACACAAGGATAGTCCTGCCCGGCATTGATCGGTCACTTTGCTGGTTCGCGCCGACGTGCTTGCTCGGCACACACGATACTGCTGCCCACATGCTCGGTCGTGGTGCTCGGTCATCTGCACCCTCCGCTCCCGGTACTACTCCCAGCACTGCTCCCGGTCAGTTTCGGCACAGCTCGACCTCGCACGCGTCTGGATCACCCATGCTCGATACCTGCACCCGGTTGGAACCACGATTGCACACCAACCCGACCAGCACTCCGGTAGGTTGTTCCACCACCCGGATAGCACCAGCTACCAGCTCTGGACTCGGGACGACTAGGACCAACCGCCAAATCCTAGCTCCCTTGGCGCCCCACGGTTACGACCCGTAACAACTACCATTGCTGTTATCGGATACCTTAACTGCTTTGGCGTGCTAGAATTTTGCATCACATTTTGTTGCGCTACGAAGAGGTCCACGAATATCGCTTAAAAAGACGAAGTATAACACCTAGTTTTGGTTCATCCGTAAACTAATTCGAAAATATTATCCGTTTACAGATTATTCATTCGGCGTCTCAAGTTGGTGATGTAATATACAAAGCATGAATGAGATGGTTTGGTTTTAAAGTTGTTCTATATACATATTATGATACACAAATAACTATACAAGCAAACCAAACAAACGAAAAGAAGAAATATTTATTTTTAAAGATAAACGGATAGAGTCTCTTCTAAAAGAGCAATAGGGGCCACCATAATGGTATATATTTATAACAATAAACATAAAAAACACAGTATTTTCATCACATTTCCAATTATCCTTACTTTCCTTATTATATGAGCTCACTCTAAACTTCATTGCTTACCTTTTCATTTTCCATTCTCTATTTTCATTTACATAGAACATATTTAAGAGCACATCCTTTCCAGTTTAAAACTTCAAGGATGCAATATTTATAAGGAGGGAAAGTTATAAAACCTATGACCCGAGTCATATAGTCAGAACTGATCGGTTCAACCGCTATTTTCAATCGAGTCGATTTTAAAACACACGTACTAAGCTGAGGTCGATCGTGTATTATGAACCACGAGGTTCATGTATGTAACGACCCTCCCGTTCGGAGCCACGAGTCAAGTGTTACTATATGAAACTAAGTGTCTCATAAATTAATTTTCTATTAATTTTTAAATTTTTAAATAAATTCATAACAATAAATTTAATATACAGATGCTCGAAATAATCTAAGCCTATGAACCAAACCAAAATCCCAATGCCATACAAACAATCTCGAGAAAAGAATAGTCCAATAATAGAGAATCCTCTAACTATCCCGACTCTACACATCCTTCCATGCCCATACATGCGAAAGCAATTCCGTGTTAGTGATAAAAACACTAAGTTGTATAATTACAAGAAATAATTAATATATTCCACAACATATGAATTATGTCTTTTAGTGATTATGAGCCTATGTTGAGCTCTTCATATGCTGGGAGGGTGGCTGCCCATCCAGCTACAATCCCATGTATGCACACATACGCTATGTGGCCCTCGGCCTGGTAGTTACCGATATTTGCCATTGACTCACCTTCTCGGTATCACAAGTACATAATGAACTATCTTGCGTCACTGCGCCCTGTCACCTCTTTCAACATGGGGGTAGGTATTTAATCTTTCAAGAATTTTAAAGGTGCTGCCCTGTGTCAGATTGAGCCAATTCTTTGACTCCGATTGCGCTCAGCATATGGTGATCAAATGTGGACTCAGGCCAACCAAGACTCCCAAATCGAAATATATAATATTTCAAGTAATTATATAGACCTAGTATTGTGATGAGGAACCCGCAACTATGACACACAATCCTAAAGCCTTCCCTTTGTGAGTCAAATGTGCTCACAAACTATCCAGAAGATGTTTCATTTAACATCAATAGAAATCTCCTTTATATAGAAGAATATATGTAGAATTCAAGAACTCACTATATTAAATTTTATTAATATGTGTGGAATTCAAGAAGGTACTACACTAAATTTTATAGAAAACAACGAAATCACAAATAATTATATTAAATACCAACAATTAATTTGATAATGAAAAGTCAAAAACTTATTATTTACTTACATGTGAATGAATGTTAAATCGCACTCACAACTCCCAATCCCAAAAATTCAATAACCAAAATTTATTTAAAATCATTCATAAATATTATTGTACCGATATGATAAAGGTCAATATTGATTCTAAAGAATAATATTTAGTTAAATATTATTTATGGTTCGTTCTTAAGATTTACAAAACTATAAATAAAATAGCCTTAATTATTATTATTATTATTATTATTATTATTATTATTATTATTTTTCCGGGGTTTTACAATGTATACCCAAGTATATATTGATACTCTTCTCTTCTAGTCATCCTCATCTAAAAATATAATCAAAATGGGCATCGAATACAGAAGAAGTGTTCTTCAAAATATATACGAAGATCTAGTCAACCACGGTCTACTAAGCCCCTACTTTATGCAAGCTCTTGAGTATATTCAAAATTTCGGGGTATGTAAAACAACAGCAGAATGAGTTATTAGAATATATTAGAGTACGTCCAGATTTTTTTATATTTTAGTATTAGACCGTAGAATTATTTTTATGTCGAATAAAGCATAAGGACGCGTTACCGAGCAGTTTGGGTGGGTTATTAGTTATAGAGCATGTCATTGTGATGTTATGGTATGTATTATATTTTATAAAATTTTTCAATATTTTTATTGAATTTTTTGGATTTATTACAAGTTAGTTATTATTTGACTCAAGTAAGAATTGAGTCAAGTTTTGTTTTTGAATCTACCACTGAACTTCACCCCGACCTTCTTCTCCCCAAACCCTCACACTGCCTCCACCCTCACCATCGACGACCCCTCCGGCCACCGCACCGCCATTGATCAATGCCATCAAGCCCCACCGTGTAATCACCTTGCCATCCGAGCACTCCCGACTACCGCCCAGTGGCCACAACGCCCGACGTGTGAGATCGCACCGCCCTTCCCAGCTTCAATTTGCAACCATCCGCTCCGCTCCCTCCACCGCCGTCGTGCCACCGACGCCATCCCCTTGACCCCCTAATCATTTTTCCCATACCTAGCATTGCCGCCAAGGCCGACGAGGCCCGATCGGACAAGCTGATTGACCCCGGCTGACTTGTCGTCACCATCGGCGGTCATGGCCATTGGGTTGCCATCCTTACTGCCACTACCATTGGGTTGAGTTCGCTAAGCCGGTGCTGACTCATAGCCCCAATTGCCTTGTTAGAAAACTATCCGAAAGCCCCCAAAAATCGCTGCAAAGTTGTCAAAAAATCTCCAAAAATTGACGAAAAACTAGATTTGCTAAAATTTGCTAGATCTTCTGCCATATTCATCCAGTCGAACCCGAACGAACTTCGGACGCAGCTAAGTGCCAAATTCAAGTTTTGAGCCGTGCGACGAAACCCTAGCCGTCGCTAATTGCTGACAATGCGAGGTATAATTAACTCCGATTTAATTTATTAAAAGTGATAATTATTAGCACAACATCCTAAGATTGATGAATTGATGTGTTAGATATTTTTATTGTAATGAAAATATGAATTTGCTTGATTGAATTGTATTAAAATAAATGTTAAAAGAACTAATCAGGTAAACTAAGTAATTATCATAATCTAATGCAATGTAGCATAGGAAATCTTATATGGATTGATGTCTGATTGATGTGAGTATGATTGATGTGTATATGCTATAGGAGGTGTGAATGCATCATGAGTGGGTGTTAGCTTTTAGTTTGATGTGCAGGTACCGATTAGGAGCTCACCGCCTAGGTGCAAGAACACACTCGGAGCTTCTTCCAAATCTATTTAGGACTCATTCCCTGTTTTACATTTTATTCCATTGTATGTTTGTTTTATTACTTGTAGGATGAGTTATGTGGCATTTTATTGTATCCCACTTAACCCAAGCTATTTAATCAATCGATTTTCCACATTAATAACCTTCGAGGATGAGATCCCTCGAGTTTAATTTCGGAAAATAAGATCTATCGCAATTTGCATTCAGGCATATTATATAAATCCCTTCCTAGACCTATATTTAGTTTATCGTGTTTTAGTGAGACAAGAGATGGGAAAACCGACTTGCACATACCATGAGTGGGTGCACATGCGAGTCAAAACAAACTCTAGATTAATAAGAGGGATATTCTATTCCCGAGGAATCATGACAACTCCCGTTTTGAGTTCCTTACAACCTGAGAAACGGGAGGTTTATAAGTACTATTTAGTACAACGCATGTCTGGACTTATGGTTCAAAGGATACTAAAGGTGATTGCCTTCAAGTACTCGGCTTTTATGCTCAAGGCCATGAGAATTATGGAGAAAAAAGAAAGCTTATGATATACTGGTAGTCCCAAGCGACCAGGAAAATGAGAAATGTCGAGAGAGGCATCAGACCAGTTAGTTCAGGATGCTATTGAATCTCCAGCCCTGTAGCTCCTCAGTAGATGCCATAAAATATCAGTGATCGGGGTAGTTGTGAGTCTCAGGGGTAATCTCATAAATAAAACTGGAATCAACACCGACTTGAATCAAAAATAATAACTAACTCGTAATAAATCTTTAAAAATCCAAAAAATAGGGGGAAATCTCATAAAATATAATACATACCATAACATCAGAGTGACATATTCTATAACTAATAACCCACCCAAACTACCCGATAACACGTCTTGATGTATTAATCGACCTAAAAATAATTCTCTGATCAAATACATTAAAAAAATACTACATGCAGTCATATACTCTGATAACTTATTTTTCATCATCTTTTTGACATTTTCATCATATATTGAAGGACATTTGACCCTCATTGCTCATCACTTACGGCTAGCCTCGACTTAGCATACAGTTTAGGAAACTGACTCGATTCAAACTAACGGGTAAAACAACTGGTTCGATAATATTAAACTCTTACTCGAATCACAAGTTTTATAGGAAGAGCTAGTGCAGTGGTATCAAGGCTATTAAAAGTGAATTTATTTTAAGATAAGTAAAATTCACTATTATTGGTGTAACTTGTAAAAATCAAGAAAATTAGTGAATTTGCAGTTATCAAGTCATTGTAGATTAATTTAAGGATTAAAGTTGAACCCTAAAGAACCACATAAAATTTCCTGTGTGATATACTTACAATACTTTTTTTTCTATTGCACCGTTTCTTTGCGCGGCAAGGGTGCTTCGGTCCCACCGAACCCTCCGGCCTGACACGAAGCAAAGACCTATTCTGAGGGGCAGCAATTCCACGCCCAAACATTATGTTAATTTCCAAATTAGTTTAACATAAATATATTATCGAAATGATAACAAATTTATAATTTTGGTAAGAATTTTATATTACCAAAGACTTTTATACTTGAAGTTAAAATTTATTGATGGTTAATGTTTATCAAAGCACTGCTTGCACCTTAAATTTAGTTACGATGACTAAAAATGGTACTTTTTTATATGTAAATTAGCTTATACGCTCTTATCATCCAATCAATTGAAGAAAACTTTCTAGTTCTATAGTTTGCTACAATTTATCTTTATTCTTTTTGTCATCATTGAAAATTAAGAATATTATTAGAGAGGCAAGATTGGTGTCAAATTTCTCTATTTTTCTTACAAGTTTGAATCAAGTGGTCGAACCCCCTCCCCTAGGCCTGACCCAGCTTGGCCCGGTCAATGAAAGCCCATCAAAAAGACGATTCGGGCCTATTTAGTGAGACTAAAAAATAATACAATAAAAGGTGGTTGAAAATCGTGCTGTCTGTCGTACCGAATTTTAATTAACCAGCGGTAAGCATGGTTTAACCGAGTTAAAGGCATAATATCAACTTTAATAAAAATTAATATATACTTAGTCAAATAAGTCAAAATTTTTATTGTTTATCTTTTTTGTTTTATGACTTAAAATTTAAAATACTGTTTATTAGATATATTAAAATTATTTTAATAATATTGAAGACCTATTATCATTTTATCTTTCTATATATTTGTTATGGCTTCTTAAATAATTTGCTTATGAAAGAAAAGATATTATGTGGGAACATTTAATAATTATTAAGAATAGCTATATTATACCAAAGTGTGCCATAATTGGTTGGTGGTTGAAGGCCAACTAGCTGAGGTACCAGCGTTTTCCACCTTGTAACTCAAACCATTGAACCTGAGTAGGAAAATATTGGGTTTTTTCGATTTAAGGTTGGTTCAAAAAAACAGGGCTAAAATACCCGGTAGGCATGAGGACGATGTAACCTGCTCGACGGTCCGAATTTGACCCAGTACCCAGTATACCGGCTCAGATGGACCAGTCCAGTCCGGTTTTTAAAAGCATGTTAAAAACTGATCACACTGTTAAAATAAAAAAATAAAAAAAACAAATCAAATCATTACTATGTATCTCATTTGAGGGTAGGGTGTTAAAAGCTGATCTCTGGAGAAAAGTATGAAATTCAGATAATTTAAATACAAAATAAAATAAAAATACAAATTAGATTGTTATAATTTATCTCTTTATTTTTAAAAAATTATAAAAAAAAAACATTTTTTTAAGGGATGTTGAGTTTTTGACAACTTTTTGGGTTGTCTGATATTAGTCTTAAAATGTGAGCTTCAAAAACTAATGAACAGCATTGTCATTTTTATAACTTCCCTTTAAAAATTGAATTTTTTTGGCTAAAATAATTTTTTTAGAAAAAACGTTGCTGACCAGCTTCCATGCATTGGGCCAGGCCATACCTAGCGAGGGCATGAAAACCTTGCATTGGACCAGTCCGCCATCTTGCATGCCATCTTTAGATGGCAAGGCATGAAAATCTTGGTGAGGTGCGAAATAATGATGTTGAGTTTAAGGCTTTACAATATATTGATTAATGTGTCCAAATCTAATCTACCTAAGGCCTTACAAGCCAATACTAATAAAGTTTACAAGACCCATAAAAACAGTTAACCAATCATCTGTATTTTAAATTTCTTTTTACCGCTTCTGGCATATATATGATAATTACGATCAGACTCAATTCTATTCTTACCGTCGATCAAATAAAAATAAAATGTAAATCAGGCTTATCTGAACTTTGGCTGCTGTCCGACTTTCCTTACTTTTTCTTGTTTAACATTTTCTTGGGCCAAGTGCGTTTTATTGAAAATGGTCTGGATGAACTCTGAGCTAATTAATTTTGTCATTATTAAAAAATTTCCCTTTTCTAATAATTATGCAAGTAATTTACAAAATAAAATCACCATTTTAAATTGAAAAACTTTATATTTTTTATAGAAAATATCCAACTTTAAATTAAATAATTTGATAAATGAAAAAAGTACTCCATTAACGTTTGAGCCATGAATTTGCGATCATAGATATGAACAAGCATGAGCGATGAAGTCAATTGCCAAATCACGTTTTGGGCAGTTTTTCTATCACTCCACCCTGGGCATTAGGCTAACATCACCGGTAACATCTCGATTCACGTGTTTCCCCCAAAAGAAAACACATGTAATTGTGATTATCGTGGTTTCCATTCAAAACTAAATGACCATTTTCATCAGTAGCAGAAAATTTCTCTAGAATACTGCTACTAATATACATATATAAATATACCAACCACAAAACCTTGGATTTGTTCATTAGCAAACTCTGGCGACAATGAATATTCTGAATCCCAAAAACATGCTCGACCATGCACAGCAGGTTGCCGGCGCCGGCAGCCTCCAAAATGCACTAGGACAGGCCGCAAGCAGCCTAAACCACACAAAAGTTTTCGAGCAAGCAGAAAACGCCCTCAATCCCATTGCCGGTTTGGAAAACGCGATGCAGCAAGCAGCCAACAGTATTAACCCAGCCAACATAATGAAGGACATGATGAAACAGGCCATGTCCAACTTTCTTACCCAGCTACTTCCTCCAACTTTTAAGACCATCATTCAACACCCCTTCTTGATCTCCTCTTACACTTCTTTGATTAGCAAGCTGTTTGAGTGGATAGGTGACAATCCTTACCGACTGGTGTTTGTGGCCACAATTGGGAAGCTGGTCCTTGTGGTCATGGTGGCTGTGCTGGCTTTCATGCTCTTCTTCTTCACGGCCACTGCCACTGCTGTTTCTGTAATCTTCGCTGGTACCCTCTTCATCGTTGCTTCGACGGTGTCGGTGACATTGGCGGTTCTTGCATTGTCGTTCTTTGTCTGGATCATTGCCAAGTTTACTGCGCCTCTTGCCAAGATGTTGATGAGCAAGTGCAAGAACACAGCTTCAGATTTACAAACCGATGGAAGGATTCAGTTGGCAACAATTAAAAAGGGAGAAGCGCCACCTAATTCGTCAAGTTAAATTTTTGCTGCTCAAGTACCAGGCAATATATATTTGTCGGTGTAAACTTTTCATTTTACAGTGATAAATAGAGGATGTTAAGAAAGTATTTTTTGTTGCAACAAATAAATATTTTCTTTATACTCGGAAGATCATATATTGATCATGTTTTGCAATAAAATTAAAACAAAAATTTATAATAATCGTCTACCAAGATTTCATCATTCCATCCTAAAATATTTTTTAAAATACGTCATTACTATTTTACTGATTGATTATTCTAGTGATTTATCTTTTTATTGATGGTAGTTATTTATTTTTAGAAATAACAATATAGCTATATTAATATTATAAATAAGAAGTTATATATAATTAAAATTTTACATTCTTATATTATTGGTTTAACATAAATATATGGTGCAAATGGCACTAAATTTGTAATGTTAACAAGAGTTTTGTATTATCAAAAAAATTAATATATGGGTCAAGTTAAATTTTGTCAATTGTTAATTATTTCTTATCTGTCGAAACAGTCAAAAGTAGACTGTGACAAATAGTTAACTAGCTAAAGGTGCTATACAATTAATAGTAAATGTCTTCAACTAGCTTTGGGCGGACATAAACAAGATCGCGATTAATTAATATGAAATTGAGTCGAATGTTATTAATTTTTTATTCATAAAGAAATAGAGTGGTATACTGTAGAAAATTAACAGCGTAATGATTTTACTTTCATCTGAATAACGTGTTAGATGTCGTGTACAAGAGGGTTTGGACAGGTAACCACTCTTCTCCGCGATAGCCAATCCAATTCTAAAGCACTCATCCTAGCTGAATTTGCAGCAGAGATTATCAAACCATTTTACCAACATTCTTTTAACGTACACCAGCTAAATCTCTCTACTTTGATTATCTGCTCTAGCGACAAAATTGGAGGTCCTGACCAGCTTAATTCCATGGCTTTGTCCAGTAACAATCGCATTCAAGAACGCCGAATGTCAAGGAGTAAATCAAGTTTCAGATCCTGTTTTGGGTGCCTAAAATCCGAGTCCAAGGCCAATAACCCAATATCAAAAAAGGTCGCCGGAGAGAGGAGCAAGAGTACGAGGTCTGCAAGGAAGACGGTGCCGGTGGGCGTGGAGGCTCTGGGCCAGAACAGTGTATCAGAGATGAAAGAGGAAGCTAGAGTCACCGGAGAGAGCAGGGAAAGCTCGGGTGATCGTCTTCCTGACAGTGAACGGTACAGGAAGGTACTATGTACTAACTAATAACTATCATGCTATGAGTACTTATAAACCATGTTTCAAAGTCTTCTAGATTGCAATTGAATTTGGTACCCGATTTAGATTACTATGTTTGTTTTGATGATGTTCAAAAATGATCATGGTGACCAACAGTTTGCAATTTGGCAGGGGAAATGTATAGCAATTGAAGATTCTGAAGAAGGAAGAGGCACATCATCTATGGCCAGACCACATGATGAAATGGGTTTAATGCTATACAATAAGGTACCATCAAGAGATGAAGCTAGCACGAGTCAATCAACCGGTTCTGTACTCACCATTCATGATGAGCAGGTTCAATCATCAAGCAGTTGGCTAGTGGATACCGGAGATGAAGGAAGCAAGTTCCACCCAACGGTGAGGATGATTGTTTTTGTGATGGCTCTTGCAATTGCACTGATATGGGCCAAAATATGTGCCCTCTTGTGCAAACCAGTTGGTCTTCTTCTTCTTTTCTGGGCAGTTATTTGAAGAATAGCACAAGCCGTATATTCCTAAGACGTTAAATTCGGTCGCTTGTTGGCAGCTCAAACCTATACGCCATTGTTATTATCATACATGAAAACAAGCTAAAGACGTAAAGAAATCTCTGTAAATGTCTTATACATGTGTATATATGTTTCACATATGATGTTTTAATTCATGCTTATTTTGCTAGTTTACAGTTCATGTGACGTGATGAAATGGCGGGCATGTTACATAAGATTGAGAATCTAAGATATATTTTGCTTGTGAAGAATTAATCTGAAATATACAGCCAATAATGGTCAAGAACTATCACCGATCTGCTTTCTTACTGACAGTAGCGTATACCAAACCTACCAAAGCCACTCCGACAAAGTACCAAGTGACAAAGGTCAAGAAGATCTGCAATAGCGGGCTATTGACTACCTCCAACACTAGATTACCGCCAATGTGCTCCTTCAACCCTCCACTTGTCTGGCCACCACCTTGCAATCCCGTAACACAGGCAGCAAATGATGCGATCACAATAGGAATGTTGGAATTGAATGGGTTAGGCCACTCCTCACCAATGTTCTGTGTACTACTAATCCTCCCTTTTAACTCGGTCTCGTGTGTTGAATCAGATATAGAGCTTGTAGGGTGGAAGTTGTGTTTTTGAGTGGTAATTGGCAGGATGGTGTTGGGGGTCCAATAGTCTTCAGAGTATTCTGCTTTTGTTGCAGAGAACTGAGGAGAGTTGTGAGAGGTCGCCTTTTGACGGCGCTTTGCTGCTGCTTGGTGAAGCTTCTCTACACTGGGCCTAGTTGTTTTTTCGGGTATGAGGGCCAGAATCCGGCGAGCTTTAGTAGTATTAGCATTACTATTACCATGAGAAGAAGAAGTTGGAGGTTGCCAATACCACCAATTTGTCAATTTTCTAATGGCCTGAATTGCGGACATTCTAGCGTCCCTCTGGAGATCAGTCTGCCAGGTAACAATATGTAACCAAATCAAATCTGTGCAAGCATTGTACACTACAAAATTGATCTACCCACAAAAGATTGAGCCAAGAGAACTGTCCTAGTATAGAGTGACTATAGATACTATGCATGTACCTCCGACGCTTGCTTGGCCTTGTCCTTCAATTCACGGCATCGGCTCTCAAACTTGTTGGCATCAACGAAAATGTTAGACACGCGAGTGCCGACAGCGTTGCTGGCTCCAACTCTGACATTGCCTCGAGGCTGCTTCGCCATTAGGAACTCAAGTGCTGCCAACTTCGACCTCTCAACCATTCTGCAACCGTAATACCAAAAGATCATATATATTGTGATGGAGTCTATAATGTTCTCAAGGATTCAATGAAAGATTTTGATGAAAAGGAAGAAATGGTTACGAGATGCAATCAACAGGGCAGGATTGAATGGCCTGTTGGATCTGGTGTTCGGGATCTGCCCACTGACCCACCACCCGAGCTCGACCGTACACTGGCTCAATGGCGAAGGTCTTGTTGGCGAACAAGGCGCACTTCAGACACCCAACGCACTTCACTTCATCCACAAACACTGCCCTGTCCTCCCACTCTGGCCCCAACCATGTCGAATACAATGGCTTCCCTGTGTACCCTCTAAACTCAGCTGCCTTGGCCACCTCCTACTCATGAATTAACAAGCCCCCATTTTTTATCGGTACATGTAACACATCCTACTAAACTTAGAGTAACATTTGGTAATAGAAATTAAGATAACCATTTATTATAGAGGTGATTTGGTGATTACCTTGTCGTAGAGAGACCGGGAAGATGGGTCGGAGAGGACGGAATAGGCCTCGTTGAGAATGATGGCCATGTCGTGGCCGGAGTTGCCGGCGATGTCAGGGTGGCATCGCTTCTGGAGAGACCTATAGGCGCTCTTGATCTCGTTCTGGTTGGAGGAGCTGTCCACGCCGAGCAGGTCGTAAAGGTCGTAGCCCTGGTTGATTATATTGGGAGGAGAGGCCCCGCAGCAGGTGAGGGAATTGGCGTTGAGCTTCCTCAATGGTGGTGCATGGGGCGGTGAGAAAAAATGGAGTGGTCTTGCCATGGTCACTGGGGGAGTAGCCCAATTGTCTACAACGATGTGGGAAGAAAACATACTTGGTCTGTTGATACCTGTTGATGAACTCATCTTCAAAAAAGTGGCTAATCAGATGTGAGTATAGATTGTGGGGAAGAAGCTCAAGTGAGATGGGTTCATGGTTGGGTGGAAGATATTTTGGGCGGCCCCATTTCAACATCTTGCACTAGCTTTTACAGTTCAATGAGAGAGACATCTTCACTTCTAGCTTGGAAAAGATCAGAAATTTGCACGACTTTTCTGTAATATTAGGCGAGTTATGGCTTAAAAGTAGTCAGAACTGTCTGGAACATTTGTTATTTGTGGGGTTGTGCTCTCTTCCTCGTAGATAGCGTCTTCATCGTCCATTCACTGTTGGTTCCAAAATCCGCATGACTGGGGATCCATCACTTCATCCCAGCTCCAGCATTGGGTTCCCAAGAAAAATAGAGAACTAAATAAAGACCGTTAAAGACGCAAAAAGAGAGATGGATCGAATATACTTAAACAAAATTTTGCAAAAATTTGTATTGCCAGTCATCGTCACACAAGGGTGAGATCCACACAGCCACCGCCCCATGCCCCTAACAAATAAAAATATCAGTATATTATAAGTTCTACACGTTAAAGCTTGAAAGGTGTTGAAATGTTATATACAGTAGGGAACAAACGTAATTCCTTCATGGCTCAAAAGGGCATTGTGAAACTGGTTTAATCGTCAATTAATAGACACAAAACATAAAAAACAATTGTTGCCTTATTCTTCAACACTATCTTCACCCAAGAGAGACCAAAGGGAAGCGAGAGAAGTTTGGTGAATCTGTAAACTTGTCCAACTTCCATAACAATCCACTAACAAATCATTCACCCAAGAGACGATGAAAGCTCCCAGCCATGATCTTTGAGGAATAACATAATTTTGAACTTGCACTTTAATCAAAGGGAAGTAGAAGAGAATGCGTACATATCTCGTAAAATTAGGGGGGAAATCTATTCAATTGAATAAGAACTTTTGTAAATACAGCATGATTCATTTATTATTTAAGCATCTGACAAAGCTAACAGAAGAATATGAGATAAAAGGCAACCTAGCTGTTCTTTTGGTTGCTTTCTGTTGTAAATATATGATAGAGTTGAGGAAATAAAACGAGAAGAGAAGGATAAATGAGAGGAATTCAATTTTCATTCATCGTAATCTGTCCATTACAAAGAGGAGTTCCCTCTATTTATGGGCAAAGACACAAACAACTAAGGAGAGATTCTAGCAGAAATCTGTCAATTGTCGTTCTTAAAAATCCTTAACAAAAAATATTCCAAATTGGCTAAAAAATATCCAAATTTGACCCCCGCCAATGAAATATAATTTGATGCCATTTGATTTTTTTTTAAAAATATTAAAATTGTACTACATTATTATACTCTAATGTAAATTCAAACAATTAAAGCACCAAAAGTGAATCAGATAATATTTCATAGTCTACGCAGAGAAGAAAGAAAGAGAGGGGCAATCACCTGTGAAGAAAATGAAAATAATACAAAACTGGCATTTTTAACAATATGATGAAAATAAACTCCTAGGAGCAAACATTGTTGGGCAAAGACCCAAATATATTCAAAGTAGTCAATAATTTCACCTAGGCAACCAACTTCGATTTGGATATTTACTCGTAGTAAGGACTGAATGAACTATATGCATTTGAATTTCTTTAACATAGTTACAATTGAGTTTAAAATAAAATTTAATAGGCAAAAGCTTACTCATACAGATAACCTTCTTAGCTTTCTTAGCTCTAGCTCCATCTGATTGCTGAAATGAGGCCATGTTCTTTACAGCCGTAAACTCCATCAGTTTTCTGCCGTCACACCATAATCGAAGACAACTTATTCATTCCTTCTTTGTTTAACAAACACTTCGTATATGGTATTAATCCATGGGAGGCTTCAGTTGAAATTTCCACCCCCAATGAGCAGATTTCCAGAATTTTCTTTTTTTAGAAAAAATTAGATACAAGCAACACAAAGATCCTTACTGTGAATGCTAGTCAAGAGCTGCTTTGCTCCTCTTGCCAGTTATTGGATTCGGCAAGCCATCCAAGATTGGTCTTGTGATGGCTGCAGCAGTAACTGGCTGTAAATCAGGCTTCAAGGTCCACTTAGATGTTGGCCAAATAGATGACAAGGTATCAGCAGAGAACAAACTTAAAGTGGGGGATAATTTTCTTACTGCAGCAAGTCCATCTGTTACAGAGCTAAGAACTCCCATCAGGACAGAGTTTGGATTTGACAGCATCATATCTGCATCAACTGGCGAATCCACATTTATTGGTGAAGTAGAACGATTAGCAGATTTTGGCCTTAAAGCCAAATTTGTCCCTGCTCTTCCAGAGAATCCGCCATTAGAATTATCCTCCTTCAAAATCAATTCAGGAGGAGGAGAAGCCGGTTCAACATCAGCTTTATGGAGCCTTCTAACACTGACATCGCCATAGCCAATCACACCATCATTTCTGCTCTCTGGTAAAAGCAATTGCTCAATTAGGTCACTGTTTTCGGTTAACAAGCCATTAATAAAGCTTTTTGAATTCCTCTTCCCAAATGGGAGTGGTTCTGTTACTGGAGATAATTTTGGCGAGTTATCCCTATCAAAATTTGGAGTAATCCCTGCTCTGTAGACAGACATTTCTGTGCCTTCGGTTTCACTATCCAATATACAAATCATGGCCGAAGATGATCTCCGCTGCGTTGCTTTGGATTTAAGCGGCAAAAAATTTTCCAAGACATCAAGATCAGACTGCTGATTATTCCCATCACCATTTCCCCTAAACACAACACAGGAAAATCCTCTCAGAACCTGAAATTGCGTAACATAGACTTCCTCCAACACCATCTCATACACATCAACACCGATCCAATTCACTCAAAAAATCAAAAACTTCCACATCTATTGAAGAAAAGATTAAACTCGAGCCAATTAATATTTCAAATGTAAATAAAAATGGTTCATGTAAATCCAATTACACGAAAAGTAGGATTCATGTTATCATGCTAGACAATTGGATTTCATAAACCAAAAGCTGCCCTTTTCTCTTCCCACTTACATATACATACAAGCATGCAAATCAAGCTTTCACAGCATTGTGCAACAAATCAAACTGCCGTCAACAAACACAGATTCACATTTCCTCAAATCAAAATCCACCATTTTTAACCAAAAAAGAAGACTACTATATAATCAAAGCCAGCCAGAAAAAGCTATTAAGAAGACACAGAACTTAATATACACAAATTCATACTCTCTCAAATCAAAATCCACCATTTTCAAAAAATAAAAAGAACATAGTGACTATCAATACCCACACAAATCGCAATCTACCAACACAAATCGAAGCCTCAATACCTATGGCTAGACTCCCCATTCGACGGCAGGTGCCGTCCCGGCCGGGGAATCAGGAGCTTCTCCAGCGCAAACATTTGCAGGTCCGTCACCAACCCGTTCATCCGCTTGATGTCCGCTACCTACCACGGCACCACCCACACCACCACCAACAACAACAATCAAACAACCACACCAACAATCGAAAGAACTCGGAAAAAACCAACACCACCAAATCCGCACCTCGACGCCGTACTTGATGGCGACGCCGGCGAGAGTGTCGAGCCTGGAGACCGGGTGCACGATGAATCTCGCCGGAGAGGACGACCCATCAGCGGCCCGGACGCGGCGGCGCCGCCCATTTCCTCCCTCCATCGCCGCCGGCTCCGCCGTGTCGGTGGCGGTGGCGGTGGCTCCCAATTCGTCGGCTAAACAGGTGGTGGTCTCCTATCGATTTGTTATGATCGTTTTTAATATATTTAAAGAATAAGATAATATCAATACAGCATAATCTTCGGTCAAATAAAGTGGATTATATATAAGTTTTTTGGGTTCTTTCCTGGTTTTTTGCCCACCTAAACATTTATCGTTTATGTCTTTTTATAAAAAAATTGATTCTTAATCACTAATTTTATTTTTAAATTTTTTTTAAAAGCTTTTTTTTGAAAAAGTACTCTAAAAACATTTTTTATTTTTATTTTGGAAAAATTAGTTATTTGTTTTTTGTGTAATTAAGAGATACTTGATTTTACTTGTAATTCCTTTTATCGAGCTGATTTTTAAGGCATGAGTTGGGTTTTTGCCTAATCTATATTTGACTCAAATTTAAATTTTATATTCATATTACATATATAAGTATATATAAGTTATGTACTATTTTGTATCTAAAAAATTTTATACTCAAACTTTAATTAAGAATAGCCACGGCCTATTTTGTATCTATATAGATACAAAATTATGACAAAATATAGATATATATATATATATACATACGTATTAAAAAAAAGGTGACAATGAAGTGGCTAATTTGTTAAATCACTGAATATCAGTTCTAAAATAGTTTGATTTAAAAGTTTTTTATGGTTAAAGATTTTTAAATTCAAATATCTAAATTTCGGATATTTTCTATTTAATTGGATTTTTTGACTCATCATACTTTTTCTTACTTTAAATGGTGTTTTAATCACTCTTTCAATTTTCAATGAGCCTTAAAAATATGATTTACACTAAAAAATTCAAACGATAATTACATAACTGAGAAGATCTGTACATATGCTTAGACGACTTAAGTCACTTATTTCTAATTACATTATGCTAATATATTCATATTTAATTTTTTTAAGCGACCCTTTTGGAGAACGTTGAGCGTGCTGCGCAGGTCTTGTGGATGGGGCCCGCTGTCACGTTTCTATTGGACAGCGTGGTGCAATGTCAATAACTGTGTGGGTCCACTAGGGAGGCGTTTCAAGGCTTGCCGAAATGTATTTTCCTTCGGATTGGCCGAACACTTGAACCATGAGTTGTCTTCAATTTGACAATTTCTGTCTTTTCACATTACTTAATCATACCTTCTCTTGACTATTATAACAAAAACTAACCACATCATGATTTCCATTAAAAACGTATTAATACCGGGATTATCACTTAGGACCTACTTTACGGCCATATTGGACGATTACTCTTCAAAATTGATGGTCATCTTTACCAAAAAGTCCACTAGCCAGCTAGTAATTTGGTTGACTAACGGCTACTACAAATCTTCATGCCATGGGAGTAGACATCAATGGGACGGGCAGCATAATTGTTGTCTACTATCAAAATTATTGCCCATAATTTGATCAAAGTTAAAATTTTATTTTGATTTCATATTTGTATTGTGTAGTCATTTTTACCATCATAAAATATGCATTTTTCTCGCAAAACACCGGTACATTTTTTATTCAATGATTCTCTTAGTTTTTTCTCACTTTCTTATGTCAATCGTCATAGAAATTAAAATCCCTATTTTTAAAATGTATGTAAATAAACAAATGTTATACTATTATAAAAAAGTTCAATATCGAAGGTTAATATGCATCAAATTTTATAATCTTTTATAGTAATTTAATAATATATTTTAAAATATTATTAACATCATTAATTTACAATTTTTATCGGTCACTCGGTTGATCACATGGTCCGGCAAAAAGATGTAAATGTTTGATTTGCTTTTTAATAAATTTATAATCGGTGAGCCACGGTCGGTTACAAATCCCTCGGTCGTTCCTTTATCACGCCCACCCCTAGGTGTAGAAAACCCCGGTCCCTGACCAGTAAGGAAGGGGGCTACACGATGGTGCGTAGGTTGTATAGCTCTTCTCTTCCAACCATGGCGTGGCGTTCTCTCGACAAATATTGCTCATGAAAAACAATTTGTACTTTAGAATTTGTTAGTCAACCGAAAATACCAGTTAGTTCGTGAATGGATTTTTAATGGAGCGATAGTTGCCCATCTCTCTTTCATTCATTTAATCTTTTATTGGGATATACTATTGTCACTTGCTTAATTTGCATACTAATGTACTCTAACTAATCTCAAAGCGTACATATATAAGCTAGAGTATAAAGCAAACTACATCTATTTAAGAATTGCATATATAGACCATTGCCATGCATGGAGAAAATATAAAACTAACCATTTTATATTTTTATAACTACTCAATTTCAATGCTTCGTTTGCTCAATGTTTCATCAATTATTTGATGAAGCTTGAAAATGTTTTAAGAATGGAGCGTAAAAGTAAATTTGACATTTAAATTGTCAGTCACCCTCTAGTTATGAACCCATAGAGTTATCCACGTCTTCCAAGAAGTTGTGCTAAAAAATAAAGGGAACCAAGTCAATTCAGATGGTTTGCTAAACACTAGGTGTCATTATAAGCCCATTAGAAAAGGCGCAATTATAATATTTATTTATTTATTTTCCGGTTGAGTATTTACACACACAGAAAATTAATATTATAATAATTTAATTATTATATAATCTAAACTGAATCATTACTCTTTATTAGGCTTTGGAACACGGGAAAGATACACATAAGGCCTGAGCATAGTTTGGTTACCCGACCGAATTAACATAACCAAACTCTATTCGGTAGTTCAATTTAGGTCTAATTCGGTTTTCAGTTTTATTTCGGTTCAACTAAAATACTCTTATTTGGTTATGGTTTATTTGGTTCGGAATCCGTTTCCAAACCAAATACCCGAAATCCAAATACCCCCATTGCCTTCCCGTTGACCATCCTATGGTGGCTAGGACTACTCCGACGGGACCAGTCTGCCGCCCCATGAACGTTGTCAAGCCCCACCTCGCCAAACCCATCACTACCCCGGATCTGTAAAGATCTCATCTTTCGGTTGCCTAGCATCCGGAAATGTCAAGGTTTTGATTGGTTTTGGATTGTTTTGATGATCCATTGTTTGTTGGTTGCAGTGGAGTAGATCTTGGTGCTGAGATCAGTCGGGGGTTGAGTAGATCTTGGTTTGGGTGTTTAGGTTGTTGGATCTAATTTTGATTTTGAGGGGTAGTGTTTGTGGATGTTACTTGTTTTGATTTGGTTTAGTTGTCGTTGTTATTAGAGTTCTTGCCAATTTGTGTGATTGATGACATCCTCTGTTGCAAAATAGAATGTTTTTGTCAGTGATTTTTTCTTGTAGTGTTGTTGTGCAAATACTGCAAATTCATTCGACTCATGACATTGCTGTTAGAAAAAAAAGTTCTTGTGGGTGAATTTTGCTTGTTTTTTATATCATTTTCTTGTGGTGGAAATGCTGCTAATATAAAAAATATATATATATGTTTTATATCATTTTCTTTTGGGTTGGTTCTATGTATTGATGAGTTGTGCAATCCCTGATATTTTTAGCTCTCATTTGGCGACTATTTAGGTTTTTTTCAATTTCCTACTTGATTGTTTTGATATATGCCTTATTAGCTAAATGGAAGAACATCGGAACCTGTTTTATTATCTTGTATAAATATTTATTATCAAATTATTTATCTTGTAAATTTTAATGTTGCTTAATGTTTGAAATTGATTGATATAGGTTTAATTTCTTTTGTTAGATGTCAAACGAATTAGATTATCATACTCAAGATGACCCAATGGAGCATGACCAAGTTGCTTCAACAACAAATTTTCAACAAGAAACTTTCAAGAGCCTATTTTTGGGCTTGTTGTATTCTTCACAAGAGTTATTTTGCATTAATAGATGAGTGGCCTATAAATAGGTGTTCTAGAAGCCTACAACCCTCAAAAGATTTTGTGAACAATTCGCTATAATATATAACATCATTTTAAATATTATATCTACCGGATTTATAACGATTATAAAATATATTTTGTTTAAATGGGTTGAACCAAGTTCAACAAGATTATGAAATTATAAATAAAATATTTTATTAAATACCGGTTAAAATACCTTATTTTTTAACAAAAAAGAGAAAAAATTTTATGCAAATTTCAAATTCAAAGACTATGGATCAAAATAGTACAAAGAATTTTTTCCCCACATCTTGCTGCAAAATAATTCGATATCTTTTTCTTTATAAAAAAAAGTTAAACATTTTAGATGAGCATCATAAAACTAATAATAATAAAATGTGGGTTGCTACCATTGTTCACAAAATATTCACCATTAATTCAAACAAAAAATATTTTAAAAAATCTTCAATTATTTTGAGCAAAAATATATGGGTTGATAATAAAAATATTAATAAGTCAGTTATAAATTTAATTATATGGTAATGCTGTGGAAATAAAGAAAATGTGGTTGGTTATTATTTGGGTTATTCGGTTAGCAACCAAACCGAACAATCCGGTCTGGTTAATTCGGTTATAAGTTACAATTTGATTCTTATGCCTATTCGATCTGGCTGGTTTATAGTACGGTTTGGGTTTACCCGCTAATTGGTTGATCAGGCCTAGATACAATAGCGACCTGTGGACGGTCATTCCCCGAGCCCATTTTAAGTTGGGTCGTCTGTTTATAACAATGGCCCATATCAATTTGAAAACTCACGGCATAGATTGGATCCAGTCAAGTACAACAAGAGCTTGGATCTGACCGGTATGGCCTGGCTGCTTGGTTTGCACCTAACCTAATTTGGCCCCACATGGTCAGAACAACTGTTGTAAAAAACTTTTTTTTTAATTGGCGGTTGTTTTGATCGCTGTCATTAGGGCTGCTAATTGAGCGAGCTAGCTCGTGAATATTTGGCATTCGACTCGGCTTAACTCGATATTTAAATTCTTGAATTCGAACGTGAACCCGACTCGTACTCGATATCCTACGAGCCGAGTTTGAGCAAGACAGTGTTCGGCTCAACTCAACTCGGTTAAACTCGACTCAAACTCAACTCGATAAAATAATATAATAATATATATAATATCACTTACCTACTCAAAATATATTTAAAATTATAAATAAATATTATTATTAATTAAGTACTAAATGATGGTGGTGGTGGGGTGTTTTATTTTTTATTTATTATTATTTTTATTAAATCTAGATCGTCTTTGTAATCGAACGATGTAGATTAATGTGTAAGAGATAAATATTATCTGCCCCTGGCTAAGATAGTCTTTATTTATATATATATAATATAATATAAGTTTAATTGTAACTACTTATATTTATTTATATATAATAAAATAACAAAGTAGTGGGATAGCTTAGGTGGGATGTCTTTAAATTGAAGACTTGGAGGTCTGCGTGAGTTACTTTTGATTTTATAATCGAGCTGGTTTCGAACTTGTCAAAATTGAACGAGTCGATTTTGAGTATACATGTTCAAAACTCGTTCGATCTCGAGTCGAGTTCGAACGAACTTCAAACTATTCGAGCTGAGAGCCATAATTGCTAGAATCGCCGATGGCCGAATCGAGCACAGAATGATCTATTTTTTATTTTTTCAAAATTAGGTTTGATTTAAGCCGTCTTTGTAATCGTATCACATAAATCAATTTGGTATTAGTTCAAGAAATTTTTCGTCAAATATTATACCAATGTAAGTACTCACAACAAATAAATATATATATAAGGGACTGTAATTGAGTAAAATGCACAAGATGAACTCACACTGCATATAAGTAAGAAAAAAATTGTAATATGGAGTCTGGTTCGATTACACATTCAAAGATATATATATATATAGGAATATTGGCATGAGATTGAGAACATACACTATAACATTTAACCTTAAATTTAAGGAAAATGGCATTAACAAGAACATCAAATGCGTAAGCAATTAACATCACTTACACATTATGTTGTAGAATTAAATCAATGAATATTGCAGTAAAAAAATTCAAACAGATAGAAAATATTCTAAAAAGGAACCAAGTATAACAATTTAAACACAATTAGTACAGTTTAAAGTTGAACATGATTAAGCCAATAATCAAATCACCGTGTTGCGAGAAGAAAATCAGATTCAGAAGGCCTTAAGACTCTCAACTTATTCATTTTGGTATATGGAGAGCCTTCTGAATGGTTTCTAATTTGTTCTTTTTCAAGCAAGAGCTGTCAATTGTTCATGCAAGATTAAGGTCGGCAAATTCTACGTATATTCTTTTCCCTTGATCGATAATAAACATAATACAAGATTGATATCACCACTTTTGGGGTTAATCAAATAATATCTTTAATTACCTTTTTTTGTCTTCAATATCTTAATTAATCCGAAACATTGCAAACATGAGTTAGGACCTGAAAGACTTCTTAATTAATCCGAAACATTGCAAACATTGGTTACGACCTGAAAGACGAACGACTAAGATGAGAACCTATATACATAATTAAATACTTACTTATAATTAAAAAGCAACAAAAGAAAAAAAGCATAATCTTATCACGAGCTTCCTTGTTCTTCTGCATCATCTCTGATGGATTGATTGATCAAGCAGGGTTGAGGAAGGCGTCCACTCTCTTGTTATCTGATCGGGACAGGAACTTCATGCAAACGGGCGGTTGGAGCTTGAACAGCGCAAGAATGGACGCCGGCAGAGACCAAATCCCGTCCCCGCAAATCATCCCGGAAGCCACCGCCGGCGCGAAAGCGTCGGCGTGCTTCTTGTTGGTCCTCTGCCAGACGAACAAGATGAAGCTGCCCAAGCACATGTCGATGGTGAAGTAGGAGCCGAGGTAGAACGGGATGGCCATGGCCATGGCGCTGGGCACGACCTTGTACGCCTTGAGGCCGCGCCACTTGAGCAGGTCCCGGGTCAGGTTCATGGCGACGGAGAGGAGGAAGAAACCGAGGCAGAGGGAGAGGCAGTGCTTGGGCAGGGAGGCGAAGCCCTCCACGCCGAGGACGGCGATGCCGCGGTAGACGAAGGCGTAGGGCGCCGGGTAGGCGCTGCCTTCCTCCCCGAGCGGGAAGGCCCGGTAGAAGACCCAGAACACGCCGGGCGCGATGACGCAGCCCATGGCTGTGCCGATCACTTGGCTCACGAACATGGAGCGCGGGGAGGCGAGGGTGAGGTAGCCGGTCTTGAAGTCCTGCATGAGGTCGGAGGCGGTGGAGACGATGCCCATCATGACCCCGCAGGCGGCGAGGCCGGCCATGACGCCGCCGTTGGACCCGCCGACCCACGCGCCGAAGACGAAGATGGCGAGCTTGCCGTAGCTGGATGCGAGGGACCAGTCGGTGAGGCCGCAGCCGTAGGAGTTGCAGAAGGCGAGGACGGGGGCGACGAGGTAGGTGAGGAGGACGTGGTACCACTTCAGCTGGGGGAAGATGACGGGGATGGCGACGATGGAGACGGCGGCCAGGGCGACGTAGCCGGCGCCGGCGATCCAGTTGGGTATCTGGCCCTTGAGGAACACCTCCGCCCGCTTCTGGTCGTCGTAGCTCAGCGGCTTCCCGTCCGGCGAGTCGTGGCCGGCGAACGGCATCACGTTCCTCCTCGCCGCCGACCTCCGGCTGATGTCCAGCACCGACTTCACCACCACCGCCGCGAAGTGGTACAGGCCGTCGCCCAAAATGAAGGCAATCGATATGAATATCTGAGTATATATAACAAGCTCTTAGTGGGTGTAGTTGCTACATTGAGTAATTAGAGATAGAATAGAAGATTAGAACAGAATGGCCATGGCATACCTTGTAACCTTGGAGGCCATGGAGGCTAGAACCGGGGAGCTCTGCGCTGTACCAGTCGCCTTTCTTCTTCTCGATGAGCGGCCACATGATCCCCCATGAGAGGACTGCGCCGAGGAGGAGGGAGATGTTGATGATGTATGGGCAGATCATCCCCACTCCAACGTATGTTGCAGAGAAATCGAAGTAGAACCTGCACCCAAACCAGAGAAGATTCATGCATGGTCATGCTCCAAGAGCAAAATTTTAATATCATAATCCAAATATATGTTTTATTAAAAACTTGTAAACTAACAAATCAATTACAAATTAAAATTTAAATAATACAAAGATCTAATTTCCACTGACATCGAGGGGATACACAGTATATCGAGTCAAACAAAATAAAGTAATCAATTAGAATTAAAATAATACTAAGACTTAAGTTCAACCGAAATTGAAGGAGGGAACACAATACGTCCACCACCAGTTTGGTAGGACAAATATTTAAAACTAAGATTTTGAGATTTGGTCGGAGAAATGAGAGAATTGGGATTTTTTACCTGTTAGCGTAGGCTTGGAGGCCGAAGGTTGGGAAGCTGCTAAAACCGCAATCCTCACCACCAGTGAAGAACCATTGGAAGAATGCCCAGATGAAGCTTCCACTAAATGTGTTGAATAGAATTTTCACTTGCTTCCTATGTTCCACCGACACCAATTATAAGTTGAACTTCATGACAGAATATAAAATCACTCAATTGTTCATAGAGCATTAAAAAACACACTTTGCAAGTTTGGCACCAGCAGGTGTGTGGAAGCTGTTGATGAGGAGAGCAGTCGCAGTTCCACTGGGATAAGTTAGCCTGTATTTGAGGATCATAATCTGCACCCAAACAACATAATAAAAGGTTTCAACATACAAGTTAGCCAAAGGATGCAACATAAGGTATGCAATTTTATATAGTTATGAGCATAATGGCAGGTTATTAGAAAAATAAGCCTGCACCTTTCTAAGGGCGACAATGGAGAAGAGGCCAACAAAACTGACTGCAAACATGAACCCAATGAGCCATCCTAAGTGTGGGTCTTTCACGTTATTAGCACTGTAAACGCCTTCACTTTGTTTTGCAATCTTTTCGCTCATACCAAGTATGTAGCTCCCAAATCCGCCTGTGGATCATCATAACAAATTCATAATCCATGCATTTTAATTTAATTGGTTAATAAGTGTAACAAATTCTTACTTTTTATTATTTCTAAATTCAAACTTCTAATCCTTCTCATATTAAATCAATTTTGTTTGGCGAAGTGGGCCACTTCAACATGCAATATTTATTTATTTAATGGATACATGCTGAGTGCATTGACGCATACAAGGATACGCAGTTGGGAGTATCTTGATAAGATGGATTCAACCACTAATTGATGGTAAGGAGCCGATCCGATTATGGTGGCCTGCCTTTGAACGCTTATTAAGAAAACCATAGCCGTAATTAGAGGCTCGTAGTTGGTAATTAGCCACCAAAAAGAAGAAGAAAAGGGTTAATAGGAGGCAACGATACTTGGAAAGCACTGCTCTAAATTGGAAGAAGCCAAAATTTTAAATTTCAATGGGTCAAAACTATTAATGGAAGCATTGCATATATGGAATCCATCATTTTATGCATGCTACACAGAATACGAGAAAATAGGATAAACACAAAAACAAATTTTGACAGGCTGGAAATTGGATTCTAATGTATAAGAAGATATGATCTGAATACTTTTTTCCCCAGGATGTGAAAAGATCTGATTTGCATCCACCAAAAAGGCTTAAACAGATCTTAAAAACCAGATTATCAATCTAAACAATCACAATGAGATTAAAAATAAAAACAATTCTTTTCAACAATAATGAAAAAAAGTTAACGACCACCATGTCAAAGATCATGAATCCAACGAAGATAGAAAAAAACCAACATTGAGGAAGAACAGAATGATCAAAACTTTGTAAGAGAGAAGAAAATCCATAATGAATCCAATCCATACCGCTGAAACTAAGTCCAGAGCAGGCCACAACGCAGGTCTGGATGACGGTGTTCTCTTGGCGGGTGAAGGGCTGCCTGAGAAGTCCGGACTTTTCCAAGAGCGTGGTCCAGATCTTGACGAAGAAGAAGCCCAGCAGGCCGGCGGCGACGTTCAACGACGGTATGATACCCGTGGTGAGATTGAGCTTCATCACGATGAAGCTAAAGAACACCCCTAACACAAAGCTCACAACAAAGGCCCGGACGGTAAGCTGCTTAGTCCATGACGGCACAGGCTTGAACTCAAAGATCTCCTCCATGCTGGCCTCCCTCTCTTCGTGGTCCTTCCCTGCCTCCTCCCTCGCCATCTCTAGGAGACCCAAGGAGAGGAGGAAGAGAAGAATGGAGGCGCGTAGTGGGGAAGGAGGAGGGGTCGGGGGTGTTCGCGTTTATATACACGAGGGCGCCATAAATTATGGGTGCGGTTGAAGGAATTGAAAGAGGGCGTGCACACCGCTGGGACTGGTTGGACAACATGCATGGCCAGCGTTCCGCTTGCTATATATATATATATGAACTTTGCCGAGGATGTTGACTTTGGTTGGTATCAGAAGTATCTTTGGTGTTTGGATTTACATCGCCGTTGATTTGAGATCTTTTCTGTGAGATTGGAATTTTGATTGGGAGGCGGGTCTCGTCCAAGTTTCCCTGAGGTTGGAAAGTTACAGCTGTACGTGCCTGTTTAAGCTAGCCTGGTTGGGGGAGGATCTCTGGCCGTTTAAGATGTCAAAGGATGCAAATTTGTTTGGAGATAAAAAATAAATAAAATTAGAAAATGTTTAGTCACCTCACCTTATTTGCACCGAAAATAGATTAGTCATGGCTAAAAAAACACTAATGAATTACACGTGCGTGGGCGTAGTCACCCCAAAATTTTAGTTTATATATATCTTTGAACCGGAGTTGAGCTTATTAGTATTTTTGCTAATCTGCGAACCAAAATGAGTATTACTTGGCTGCTATATTTTTTTGTTTGAGTCAAACTTATTAGTAAGTCGGTTTGAGTTCAAATTAGGCTAGAACTATGCAATGTCCAACTTTTCTTTCAAATAAAATATTTCTACTTCTGTCAATTATAAAATTTGTCATATTTATTTTGATAACGTAACATATGTGATATATATATATAGGGATAACATTTACTCAGCTAGAGGCAGAAAAACATTCTGCGCCACATACTAATATGGACCGTTCGATTACATAGGTAGTCAAAATTAATATGTGTAAGATGATACCTTAGGGCAGTGTTCAGGCACCCAATTTCATAAGTCATTACCACTGCCTCCAACTATAGGTGCCCTAGTGGCTGCCTCCGACCCTCGCTCGCCCTGCCACCACCTACTGGTCTCCCACCATTGTCACGTCCACACCCTCCGTCATCTCGGCCCCAAGTTCCGTCATAGCCACCCTTGAGCCATCACAATCTTGGTGGGTCACCACCGTCATCCGACACCATCCTATCCCCAGTGCAGTCACATCCCCCTATACCATCCGTCCCCTTAAGCCATCTCACACCTCGACAGTGTCCGCCCCCAAGTACCATCCATTTTTCTTTTTTGCATTTGTTAAAATTTGTAGGTTTGGAGTTGATCTAAATCCTAGTTTCATAATAATAGGTTATTTTAGAAGTACTTAAATGTTATGTTTGTTTGCGTTTATGTGATTGAATCTTGGTTCGTATTGATTGAAAGCTACATTTGTTTATTTTTAAAAAATTTAGCATGACATGGAGTAGAGCTTATCCTATCAAGATGGGTTTGTTTTTGTTGTCTGCAATTGTATGTGTATTTATTATAAGCAACATTTTTTTTCAAATGTTGTAGGAATCGAAGAAGGAGAAGCCACCACAACTATCATCAAAGCCTGCCAAGTCTGGATGAGGCAAGCAGGAAAATAAGATATATTGCTTTTTAAGTTTCTTTGTTGCATAAGTTTTTGAATGATATGGATTGTTCCTTGTTACGTTGCTCTATACATATAGGACTCCTAAATATTTTTTGGTTAGGCATAATGTTTTTTGTTGGATCTCCCTCTATAGCTTCTTTTAACCCCTTACATTGCCGGAATGGTTTTGCGTTGTTGGAGTCATTGGCCGCAACCACTCAAAAACATTTGTAAATCTTGTATCTTGATCTTGAATTCTCCTTCCAATAGAAAAATTTATGAAAGTAGTGGACGAGAGAGCAAGGAAAGCTACGTGTGTGCATAGTATTTTTGCTTTCTTTTACTTGTTTATCTAAGTGGCCAAGGATAAACTTGAGTTAGTGAGCCAAGGATAAACTCAGAGGTCTTTATGGAAGAAATTGTTGAGGATAATAGTGAAAAAGATGTTGAAAATATAAATGAAGTGACAAAAAGCTTAAATAGAGATGAAGGGTGCCAAGATCAACTGTACGAGTCATTAGTGCTTTGTATAAGAATGAAGTTTGATTCAATTGAAGAAGTATATTCTTTTTATAATGGATATAGCAAACTGAAAAGGTTTGGAATTAGAAAAAGTACTTCTCATTATAATATTAAAACAAATACCACATGTGGGAAGTTATTTATTTGTGAAAAATAAAGTACAAAGAGGATCAATGACCGGAGAGAGGTTGGAAAAGATGTTAAAAGAAGAGTAGGTATGCGAGAGGAATGCAAGACAATAATGTTAATTAAATTAAATGAGGGAGGTAATTAGACAGTGGATATCTTTGATGACATGCATTCACATAAGTTTGCATCTCCATCAAAAATATCAAAGATCCATTCTCATAAGAAAATGATGTCAGTTTCAAAAATTTGATTGATGAACTCTATAATTGTGGCATTGGACCATTAAAAATTTCAAGGGGTTTTACATTATTGTGGTGATGATTTCGAGGGAGATTTTACTTCTTTTGATTGTAGAAATCATTTGGCCAAGGCAAGAAAAAATAATGTTGGTCGTCAATGTATGAAAATGTTAGAATACTTGCAAAGTAAAATAGGGGTTGAAGAAGGTTTTTTCTTTAAGAAGAAAATTGATGAAAATAACTCAAGTTAAAAGTGTTTTTTGGGTTGATAATAGGGCAATGATGACATATATGCAATTTGGAGATGTTATTATTTTTTATGTGATATACAATACAAATATTTTTAAGATGCTCTATGCTCCCTTCACTGATATTAATCGTCATGGACAATCCACTCTTTTTGGATGTTCTTTGCTCGCAGATGAAACAACGAGTATCTTTATATAGTTATTCAAAATATGGTTGGAGTGCATGTGGGGTAAAGAGCCACAATGTATCATCAACGATCAAGATGTGGCCATGAAAAATGCTATTTCAGATGTCTTCCCTAACATTCGACATAGGTTTTGTTCTTGGCACATTGGAATGAGTGGAAAGATGAATTTAAACTAATTAGGGAAAGACTTGGATTTTAGGAATGATTACAATGATTGGGTATATGACGACACAATTGAGAAGAGTGAAGCTAAGTGGACCGAAATAAAGAAAAATATGATATTAAGGAAGGAAGTTGGTTGTATGGAATGCACAATGTTCATGAACATTGGATTAATGCTCACCTAAAGGATTATCTTTTTCCCGAAATGACTTCTAGGCGGTGGAGTGAGAGTGTCAATACTTTTTTGACAGGTTTATAAATGCTCAAACACCAATTAGTGAATTTGTACAATAATATGATAATGCTATACATGCAAGGCGGCAAGAAGAAGCTTTCAAGGATCATAAAAGTTTACATGAGAAGCATATATTGCATGTGGGGAACAAACTAGAGCATCATGCAAGGTCTATATACATGAGAAAGATGTTTGATATTTTTCAAGAGGAATTAATGCAATCTCTTTTGTACAAATGTAAGGAAGTTGGTATTGAAGGTTCAAAACAAATGTATGAGGTAAAGAAAGATGAGGAAGCTCAAAGATTTCAAATAATTACCTTTGAAGACAAGCCGGAATTTTTTGTATAGTGCACTTGCGAGAAGTTTGAGAATGAAGGTATCTTATGTTGATATATTTTAAGGTTTTTCTTCCAAATGGATATTGATGTAATACCTCAAAAGTATATATTATTTCGATGAACAATCAATGCTAAATTTTCATCAAGTGCTACTTTGAAAACAATCAATGAGCCTCAAAATTCAACTATTTCATCATTTATGTTGTACTATTTTCAAAGTGTAATGGATAGGATTTCAAATTCAATTTGTGTGACACCCCAACATTAGGTTGTTGCTATGCCAATGCTCAAAGTTGTTGTTGATGAGCTTGATCGTTTATCTTTGATGTCTACATCTCTTGAATAACAAACTATTCAACCAAGTGTCACACGTGCTATAACAGAAATAAGTAGAATACCATTAGATTAAATACCTCAAGTTGTCCTTAAAGATCCATCCAAAGTGAAAAGTAAGGGTCGTCCAAAGACAAATAAAAGGTTGAAATCTAGCTTAGAAATAAATGTAACTTCACAAGTTAAGAAATGAAGATATGGAATTTTCCAAAAGCTTGGTCATTATATGAATACTTGTCATTTATATAAGGTATAAGAACATTAAATGATTTGTATTATATGTTTTAGGCTTATGAGTACTTGCTCATTATATATTTGTCTTTACAAGAAAAAGAATCTCAAGAGGGGAATTCGGGCAACAACTTTGGAAATGAAACTAGTGATATTTATATTGGGGAACAAAATGAGCCCATGACACATGTATGTTTCCATTCTCAAAGCTACTGTTTGATTCCTTTCTCTTGCCATTTGAAATGATTAGGAGCTGAATCACTAGAAGTGTCCAAGGTAGGGAAAACATATGATGAACTGAATTTGGTTGAAATAGATGAGAGACGTTGATTGAAGGTGGAGAGGCATTGGCTTTACATATATAAACTAGACAAGGTAGACAACTTGGCAGATTTGGACACATGATGTTGGCATGCAGATAAGCCAAGACCAAGTTATGTGATTGGTATATATAACATGCAATGATCCTTGACTTAACTTATTTATGTTGGGAAGTATTTCAAGGGTGATATGGAGGAAACAACCAAACAAGTATTTCCTTCATTTTTTGTGCTTTCCATGTTGTTTGTTTGTTTTTTAGTTTGGGACTGTAGAATCAAGAGTGGTTTTGGGAGATTACAGGAGAGGTGGAGTGTTGAGAATGTGTATTTGAGTGCTACTACAGATGGGTGAACACCTCTGTCTATTGTTCATTCCTTTATGCTATGACAGGCTTTGAAAATTTGGCCAAACATTGCAAGGTGTTATGCTGTCATATGATGTTATACTTACATGATTGGCCTACCAAATCTATAGCTTAATGAGATGTATGTCAATTGGATGGCTCCAAGTTTTTCATTTTTGTTATGCATTTTGAATGAAGTCACCTAGTAAAATAACATTTCTCTAGCTTCACGCATCAAAACACTAAAACTCAAATACCCATACATTTAGATATAGTTGTAGATGATTTTGGATCAAAACCCATGATCAAGGCAAACATTGGCACAAAAATGCCTCCCCCTCCAACACCGCCTACACTCCCAAAAGCAGTTCCAATGAACCCAATGAAAGATCCAAGAGCAATCCTCCACCCAAATTTCATAGGCTACAAAAAGGAACCCCCATCAATAAGACACAATAGTTCCATAACAACAAATACCATTTTTTCTTTACGGTGAAGTTCCCCCAAGACCACCATATAGTAGCACTGATCGATTGAATGATTGATAATGTGCAAGCTTACCGGCCAGACATGTTCCTAGGTGGATTTGACGAGCTGCAACAAGAAATTGACGACTTTGAGAAGGTAATTGGATACCGTCTCTTCCAATTCAGATCTATCCATAAGTAGATGTCACTTGACCGAGGTCAACGCCGAGGCCAAAAGGAAGCTCAGAGCAACCACTGCGGCGGATCTTAGACCTCGTCAGACTGCTCCTCTCGTCGCCATTAGAGAGCTCACAAGCTTCCCTATCAATAAAACTAAAAAAACAATCACCTTCAACAAATCATCTTCGTCGACAAATCGAAAACTACAAATCACCGAAACCAAAATGCCCCCTTCACCTCCTACCTTCCACTCGCAACATGGTGGAGTCGACTCTCCACAAGGGCGACGTCCGCCAAGATCCCCTACCCCAGACACCACCCTCCCAACTCCCCCTTGACCTTGTTGTCTCGCCACGGCTGTCACCCCTCCCAGTCTCGCCGCCCACGACAACTACCGCTCCCGCTTCGGATGCTCCCCATCCCCAGCCGCAGATGCCTCCCTGCTTGCAGAAGGCCCCCCCCTGCGGCGAATCTTAGACCTCGCCAGACTGCTCCTCTCGTCGCCATTAGAGAGCTCACAAGCTTCCCTATCAATAAAACTAAAAAAACAATCACCTTCAACAAATCATCTTCGTCGACAAATCGAAAACTACAAATCACCGAAACCAAAATGCCCCCTTCACCTCCTACCTTCCACTCGCAACATGGTGGAGTCGACTCTCCACAAGGGCGACGTCCGCCAAGATCCCTACCCCAGACACCACCCTCCCAACTCCCCCTTGACCTTGTTGTCTCGCCACGACTGTCACCCCTCCCAGTCTCGCCGCCCACGACAACTACCGCTCCCGCTTCGGATGCTCCCCCCATCCCCAGCCGCAGATGCCCCCTGCTTGCAGAAGGCCCCCCCTGCAGCGAATCTTAGACCTCGCCAGACTGCTCCTCTCGTCGCCATTAGAGAGCTCACAAGCTTCCCTATCAATAAAACTAAAAAAAAACAATCACCTTCAACAAATCATCTTCGTCGACAAATCGAAAACTACAAATCACCGAAACCAAAATGCCCCCTTCACCTCCTACCTTCCACTCGCAACATGGTGGAGTCGACTCTCCACAAGGGCGACGTCCGCCAAGATCCCCTACCCCAGACACCACCCTCCCAACTCCCCCTTGACCTTGTTGTCTCGCCACGGCTGTCACCCCTCCCAGTCTCGCCGCCCACGACAACTACCGCTCCCGCTTCGGATGCTCCCCCCATCCCCAGCCGCAGATGCCCCCACTGCTTGCAGAAGCCCCCCCTCCCCCCTTTCTTGCGAACTTCCAGGCAATGCTCCCCCCTCCTTTGCCCGGCCGGCTGTGGTCAGAACCTGGCCGATAGCGAGAAAGAGGGGGTGGAGGATTTTTTTATCAAACCTGGGCCGTCCGATCATAAGGATGGCCCAAATTAGAGTTTGGGCAGGAAAATTTTCCTACCCCTAGCGCACGTAAGTGCCTCTCATATATATATATATAAGAGAGAGAGAGAGAGAGAAAGAGTTGTGCTGCTATGTGCTCCTACATTTTGCAGCACATAGCAGCAAGGGCCATTGGATCAAAATCCAACAGCCCAAAAGCCACCCCCGACTCTACCCCCCCCCCCTCGCCGGTTTTTGTTACCCCGCCAGGCCCTACTCTGCCCCCGGCCCCGCCCCCCCCCCCAGCCCAGCCAGCAGCCGCGGTCCCCCACCGTCCTTGCCCACAGCCAGCGTGGTCGCCCCCGCGTTGCTCCCCCCATACCCCCTGGGCCGCCACCTTCCTCCCCCAGCCCCTGCCCTCAGCAGCGGCCCCCCAATTTCCCCCTGCCCCGGGCACCACCTTCCACACCCCCCCCCCTAGCTGGCACAGTGGCCCCTCCCCCCGCCCACCCTGCCCGCTCGTAATGCATTCCGCTCGCTCACGGCCGCCCGTGCCCAGTCGCCGCCGTGCATTTTCCAGCTGGCCTACCCAGCCAAGGCGGGGACAACGTTAGCCAATAGGCGGCCAGCAGTGGGGTGGTGTGGCAAAACAGAGGGGGAAGAAATAGGGGAGGGTAATTTCATAATAAAAACTTGACTCGATCCCCACTCGAGTCAAGTTTTTATTATGAAACTACCCTCCCATGTTTCTTCCCCCCCCCTTTGTTTTGCCGCGCCACCCCACCACCGGCGACCTCGCTGCCGGCCACCCTCTAGCCAATGCTATTGCCGCCTCAGGGGAGGTGGGCCAACTAGAAAATACGCTGCAGCGGCCGGGCACAAGCGGCAGTGAGCAAGCGGAACGCATTGCGAGTGGGCTGGGTGGGGCGGGGTCATGGTGCCAACCAGGGGGGCACAGTGCCAGGGGGTGTGGTGGAAGGTGGCGCCGAGGGTAGGGGGAACGTAAGGGGGGCACGACTGCGGTGGGGGCAGGGGAGGAAGGTGGTAGCTTGGGGGGAGGGGGGTGGGAGCAATGCAGGGGGCGGCTGCGGGCAGGGCGCGGCCGAGTGTGGGGCGGGGCGGAGCCGGGGGCGAGGCGAGGACATGGGTAGAGCGGGGCTGGTAGGCCAGCAGAAACCGGCAGGGGTGGAAATCAGGGGTGGGTTTTGGGCAGTTGGATTTGATCCAACGGCCCTTGCTACTATGCATTGTAAAATACATCAGCGCATAGCAACAAAATACTATATATATATATATGGAGAAAAGAAAACTGTCTTGCAGCACAGCCAAGTTGGCTGTAATACAATTTGATTCCAGCCGTTGGATTACGATCTAATGGCTGGAAAATAAACTCCAATCGCCCCCCCCCCCCCTTCTTCTTCTCCAACATTTGCCGCCCTTTCTTTTCCCCCTGCCCTGTTTTGCCGCGCCGTGCTACCCCACCGCCGGCCACGCACTACCAATCAGCGACACCGCGCACTACCAAAACAGAGGGGGAAGGAAAGTGCAATGGCAATTCTGTAATAAATATTTGACTCGCTCACAACTTTGAATTAATATTATAAAATGAATTTAAAAAAATAAAATAAAATAATTTCGTAATAAAAATTTGACTTCCTCCCAACTCGAATTAATATACTGAAATAATTTTTTAAAAAAAATATAATTTCGTAATAAAAACTTTAACTCGCTCCTGACTCAAATCAATATTACAAAATAAATCTATAAAAATTTGAAAAAATAAAGTAAAATACCATAAAATAAAATAAATCATTAGAACTCGATTAATTTATTTTATGGTATTTTACTATATTTTTTTATTTTTTGGGATAAATTTTATAATATTGACTTTAGTCGGGAGCGAGTCAAGTTTTTATTATAAAATTACCATTGTTTCATTTTTCTTCACCAACCCTGTTTTCTCCCCCTACCGATCAATGGCAATTTTGTAATAAAAACTTGACTGCTCCTAACTCGAGTCAATATTACGAAATATATCCCAAAATATATGAAATAAATATAGAAAAATACCATAAAAGAAAATAATCAAGTTATAATGGATTACTTTATTTTATGGTATTTTAATCTTTTTTCATATTTTTCAAGATGTATTTCAGAATATTGACTTGAGTCTAAAAGGAAATGAGCATAAGTAGTTTCGTAATAAAAACTTGATTAGCTCCAAACTCTAATCAATATTATGAAATAAATTTTAATATATATATATATATATAATAATTTTATCATAAAAACTTAACTCGTTCCTAATTTGAATCGATATTAAGAAATAAAATTTAAAATATATATAAAATAATTTGGTAATAAAAACTTGATTGGTACCGACTCGAGTCAATATTACAAAATAAATTTATTTTTTAAAATTTACAAAATTAGTTTCTTTTTAAAATTTTATTTCATAATAAAAACTTGACTCATCCCGACTTGAGTCAATATTACAAAATAAAATTTAAAAAATATATAAAATAATTTTGTAATAAAAAATTGACTTTCTTCCCACTAAAGTTAATATTATGAATAAATTTTAAAAAATATAGAAATATTTTCCTAATAAAAACTTGACTCTTGGTGGGAGTGAGTTAAGTTTTTATTATAAAATTATTATATATATGTATAATTTATTTTTTAATATTGACTCGAGTCAGGGACGAGTCAAGTTTTTTATTACTAAATTGCCCCCCCTTTATTTTCACCCCTCGATTTTCACCCCTCGACTTTCTCCCCTACCGACGATCACCCCTCTCCTCTGTTTTTCCCTGCCACCCCGACTGCCAGTGAGTTCGTTGCCGCCGTCACCTAGATCACCACCGGCCGTGCTATAACTGCCTACTCACGTGACTCCCAAGCTGATGCCTCCTGCCGGTCGTACTGTGCCACACTGATGGAGAAACAGAGGAACTAAAATAGAGGAAGCTCCTCTACTTCGCCGTCGTTGCAGCTTCCGCCTGCCCTAGACCACAGGCCGCCCACCGCTAGCCAGCGACTCCGCTTGCCATTGCCGCCTCGCAACCACGGCAACCCCGAGTGACCCAAAGTTGCACGGCAAAACAGAGGGGTGGAGGAGGGGGTGGGGTGGGGTGCGGGGCGTGGGGGGAGAGGCATGGGGCAGAGCAAGGGGTGTGGGGCGGGGCGGAGCGAGGGGTGCGGGGCGGGGCAGGGGGAGGGGCGTGGGGCGGGGCAGAGCGAGGAGCACTGGGCAGGGCAAGGGGCGCGGGGCGAGGAAACAGGCGTGGCGCTTCTTAGAATGTTTCCCACACCTCTTTCTTTCTTTGTGTTGGAAATTACTACCTCATGGGTGTTCTCTGTGGGCTCTATTCGAACAAAGTTTTAGTCAACGACACTCACTAGTAACTCGTGCCTTTTAAACAAAAAGGTTACAATTATTCACTAGCACTATTTATGTAACACCCCAAATCCGGTTCACACTCGTGAACCAAACCGGCATGTTACAAATATATCGGCAACGCATTAACAATCACACAAAATCTCATTTATAACGTATTCATTCTGAAGCTCGGGTCTCAACCCACTACGCTTCCGCTGCGCAACTCTGATCATATTTTGCATTCTATTATCGTGTCTTAGCATTTCATTCACATCATATCATCATGCTCAAACATTTACTCATGTCATTCACAATATAATAACATAATAATACAATATTAAACATTCAGAAATCTAACATGTGTGTGTGTACAAGACCTCATTGCTCCTCCGTCCAAGCTGGCTCCTCCAACTCGTGATTATTACCTACATATAGTATAAAAACACGTCAGTAACAAGTGTTACTGGTCCGGAAAATAAAATAACTATAACAAGCTGGCTATGAGAGCAAACTCTCATATGAAAGAAAACCATATACTTCCTCAAGAACACTCTGAAGGGCACTACTGAGGAGCCACTGGGCTGCAGACCCGGTAGCATCCCGAACTAACTGATCTGCTGCTGGTACTGTGCCGCTCTCGGCACTTCTTTTTCAGTACTTCTCATGAAACTTTATCCTAAGCCCTCTCCTTACCTCCATATTTCTCCTGGCCTTGAGCACGAAGGCCGAGTACTCTCAGGCAGTCGCCTTTAGTACCCTTTGAACCACAAGTCCGGACATGCGCTGTACTAAACAGTACCCGTAAACCTCCACGTTCTCCGGGTGTGAGGAACTCAAACGCGGAGTTGTCAGGATCCCTCGGGAATGGAACAGTCCGCTGGCACTAATCCAGAGCCCGCTTTGACTGTCACGGCATCCTCTGCATGGTACGTGCAGTCGATTTCTCCGTCTCTCGTCTCACTAAAAACGCGAAAACTACATATATATAGGGCTGGGTAGGGATTTATATAATAGGCCCGAAGGCAACTTGTGGTGGATCTTGGTTTCGAAATCATCCTCGAGGGATCTCATCCTCGAGGGGTTATTAATCCGGAAAATGTTCGGTTAAATGGCCCGAGTTAAGTGGGATCCGATAAAACGCCACTTAACCCGTCCTGCAGGCAATAAATTAAACATACAATAGAAAGAGTAAATCAGAGACGAGTCCTAAACGGACCTGGTAGAAGCTCCAAGCGTGTCATCGCACCTAGGCGGCGAGCTCCTACTCCGTACCTACACATCAAAACTAAATACTAACGCCCACTAACTAAATGATGCATCAAACTCAATAACATCACACACAATGCAACCACAAGATCATCCATCAAAATAACAATCAGATAATTATAAGAGTAAATAATCCTAACTCAAACTATTCATACCATATTTTATTCTGTTCTTCTAAGTTGCATCGTACTAGATTAACATGCTCATACACAATTCATCTCATTAGATCACTTACTTCATTCGCTAACAATCTCATCATGCACATCTTTACTTTATTCATGGTCAAGACATTAATCATGATAATTAATCAACCCTAGCATGCTATGCTAACAATTATCATCAATTTTAAATAAATCAATCGGAGGTAATTATACCTCACGTTGTCGACAATCGGCGACGGTTAGGGTTCCGTCGCGTGTCTCGAAACTCAAATTCGGCGCTCATCGGCGTCCGAAGCTCGATCGGGCTCGACTGGGTGAGCCCCGCGGAAGATCCGATGAATTCCAGTGAATTCCAGAAATTCCGATTTTCCGGCGGTTTTCCGGCAGCTGCTGGCGGTTTTCTGGCGGCTTCCGATGGTTTTCCGGCGACAATCGCCGGCGGCGTCTACTGGTCGGAAAGGGGTCGTGTTGGGTACCCTCGGAACCGGCTCGGCGACCCCGACTCATCTATGACCTCAGCGTGGCCAATGGAGGCGGCGGCTCGCCGGAAAATGGCAAAACAGAGCCGGCGGCGATGGGACGCTAGATCCGGCCAACCACGGCGGCTATGGCCTCCGTTCCAGTCGAGGAAGGTCGCTGGAAGGCTGAGGGTGCTGAGGCGACCGACCGATCGCGGCGGCGCTGGTCGCCGGCGGCGGAATCGGCGACGGAAGTGCAACGCGGGCGCGGCGTCGCGGCGTGGCTTCCTCGCGTCGCGGCGGTCCGATGAGGGCCGGACCTAGTCGGGGCGGCAGGGCGACGTCGTCGCCGAGCTGGGCGGCGTCGGTCGACGGCCGGGCGGCGCCGACAGCGGCGGCGGTGGCGCGCGAACAGGGGCGGCGCGGCACGAGGGTTTGGGCGTGGGGAGAAAAGGTCGGGGCGGAGAAGAAAGGTTGGGTGGCAATCTTGTAATTAAGACTTGACTCGTCTCCGGCTCGAGTCAAGTATAATAACTAAGTCATATTAAATCCTAAAAAAATTCATAAAAATCGGGAAAAATCCCGTAAAATCAAACAACACACAAAAAATCATAATGATATGCTCTAGAACTATCAACCCACCCGAAATGCCCGTAACGCATCCTGACGCAATAAACGACCTAAAACTAATTCTACGATCCATTATATATAAAAATAATAAAAAAATCACTGGCATACTCTCATATATTCTGATAACTCATTCTGTTCTGCTGTGTTCATGACGTTATCATCATATACTTGGGTACGCATGACCCTCATAGCTCATACACGCGACCGGCGTCGGCTCGGTACACGTGTCCTGAAACTGACTCAACTCGAAAAATAACGGTCGACCCGACCGGTTCTGAATATAAAACCCTAACTCGAATCGTGGGTTTTACAATTTAAATATTATTAGTCACGCTCTCTCATGAAAGGACACTCCCTGGAAGTTGTGTTTTTTGAAAATTGGTTACAACTATTAACTAGCGGTGACAACCTTCTTAAGGGTACAAACCGTCTCCAAAAGGTTCCTTTTTAAATGATAATATATCCCTCCTAAGAGGTAAGGTTATAAGGGGCCTGGAGAAATGGCGAGCTGATTGGAAGGTTATAGATGGTGGTTCTCCTCGCTCTCGGTGTCGACGGTTTTAATATGTTATTATTGGGAATCAAAGATAGACACTACACTACGGCATCTTAGTAGTCATTGTAGAAAATGCTCGACATAAAACAATCAAAGATTGATCTAGCCAGTCCTTCGCTGGAAGGTACTTTCATTAATGATTGTTTTCATCTAATTTTTAAATTTTCCATATTTTGGTCATTCGTCGACTTATCTCCATCATTTTTCATTTTTTTTATAAGATTTTTCTCCTTGACGCTTTAGTAATGGCCGCCGTAAAGCTATAGTAATTTTTCTATGTGATAGAAAATATCAAGAGAAAAACTTATTTTCAACATCTTGTATTGTTGAAATAATTATTTAAATGATGAAATATTTTTTCTTTTGACATTTCAAATTGATAAATATATAATTTATGTTACTTTAAAATATTGATATGATAATATGATGTGATATGATATCTCATCTAATAGCCAAATTTTTAATGATGACATGTTAATATATATATATATATATATATATATATATATATGTTTTAGTGAATATGGTTGCATATTGAATATATACAATAGGAGGGTGAAGACCCGATTTTAAAATTTAAATGTGAATGAAAATGAACAGATGTCCGAGTTCATTCATGTAAATAAAATGTGAATTACCAATTAAATCCAGACTCAACTCAGAATGAATTTACTATTGAATGAAAATATTGTGTTCATGGTTTATTTTATATGTTTAATTTTTATTGTTTGACCGGGTGGTCATTATTATACTTAAAAGGGATTCTTTGTCCGTTTTGTTTTAGGATTTATCAATTTTCTTATTTTCGTTGGTTTTGAGTGTGATTGCACGAGCCAAGTCATTCACTTAGAATTATGCTAGGTTTCAAGCATTCTATGCATGCATAACGAAATTTATCTCTCATCTTAAGATGTTGAGAGTAAATCCCTTCTAAGTTATGTTTGGGTTAACTAATCGGGTGACCCATAATATTCTAGTCTGGTTCACGGATGAGCCAAATTTAGGTTGTTACGTCATGCATAGGGTCAACTTATAACTTCCTCCTAATATGAGGATAAGAGTATGTGTAATTATCTTGAAAAAAATTAATGAAAAAAATCAAATAATTATAATTTATCTTTTCTTTCAAATAAGATACACATTTAAAGTCAATCATAGTTTTTATCTAAAATATTAAATTCTTACCCTCTATTATATTATTAAATGATAGTTTCTTTATAAAATTAATATTTATCCAGTATAGGTCATGCATAGTGCGATATTTTGCCTAGTTATTATTAAAAATAAGCAAGCTTTCTTAACTTACAGTCGAGACTTCTAATTTGAATAGAAATATTCTTCTATATGCTTTCAATTAAAATGCAGACCCAAAGATATGCGGGCTCACACTTAAATGGAGAGAGAAAAAAATTTTGGGCTTTATTAACAGGTTATTAAATATAGATGTTTGGGAAGAAATAGGTAGGTATAGGTGTCATATATAGTATATATTTCATTAAAATGTCAAGATATAATTCTTCTAAAATACTAGTGCTTACTTTGTGGGAGCTTGGGGCACTTTTCTTTTATAGAAATTTTTTTTTACTTAGCTTTATTTCTGTTCTTATCTTTTTCTTTTTATTTCTCTCACCGCATTCCTTTAATTTCTCACCATCAAAATAAATCGTAATAAATATTCAATGAAAATAAAAGCAGTTTCGTAAAAGATTCTCAACTTATATAATGAATGGGCCAACTTGCCTCATGAAAATGAAAATCTTCTTTTCACTCGCAAAAAAATGGCAATTGCTACTGCCTAATGTCACGACAATTAGCCCTTTCTTCGTGGCAATTTTCAGTTTATGCTACATATATGTATATGATATGGTCACTGCGCTCCTGTAACTTCTTTCGTATTTGTGGCATTCAACTGAGACTACTGCTTAATACGTCGCGATCCGACCCTGGACCATGTGGGCGCCGGCACCACCTCCGACATCAAGTTTAAGCTTGCAGATAAGGAGGGCAACCAGTTCGAGACCAGCGACCTTGTGGCGTGGGGCGGCTGGTACAAGCTGGTCTACTCCCTCCAAGTGCAAGCTTGGACGTCTTTTACTGCCTGGGGACGCCTTCGTCAACGAGCCTTGCCCCTTGAGGCTCATCGCCTCCAGCCCTGGCTACAAATCTACATGGGGCGGCGACACTATCCAAGTCTCTCGTTCCCATTGTTAGGCCGTTTAGGCCGTTAAAATGGACTTGCAACATGTGTTATTGACCTCTCTTAATCAAAAAACTAGGTTAAAAAACAAGGCTTTCTTATTAATATATAATATATATACAAATCACCAGTCACCTCTAAATATGATGAAGGATAAACCTAATAATTCTCCTCCTCACACATCATACTACCTAAATCATCCCCCTTCATCACATACAAGGTCCATATGTTATAATGAAGTTCTAAGAAACTCTAATTCAGGTTAGCCTATCCAAATCATCTCCCCCTCACCATATACTAGGCCCACATGTTATAGTGAAGTTTCGGGAAATTCCAATTCGGCCTAACCCAAGGCAACATCAAACCAACTAGGTTCTAATACCACTGTTTAAGTACATATGCAAAGGCTTTACAACTAAAGACTCTCAAATAAAAATAACTGATATTTTTGTCACTCCAAACCCTTTTTGGTATGTCATTATCTAGAGCATATGTAGGAGATCTGTAAATCAAGTAACAAGTTGTGATCGTGGCCTCACCCCAAAGGCTTTTAGGCAATTTAGGTAAAGATAATATATTTCTAATCCTTTCAGAGATTGTCCTATTCATTCTTTCAACCACTCTATTATGTTGAGGAGTATAAAGAATCATCTTTTCATACCTAATTTCATACTTGCTACTATATTCATTAAACTCAACAAAACAATATTCATCATCATTATTACTTCTAAGGCATTTTAAGAGCTTACTAGTTTCTCTTTCAACCAATACATAAATATTCTTAAAATGTCAAAAACATCACTTTTATTTTTTATGGCATAAGCCTACACCTTTCTAAAAGTATAATCAATAAAAATGGCAAAATAAATAGAACTGTTAAGAGTTTTTCCCTTCATAGGCCCATACACATTAGTGTGTGCCAACTCAAGAACTTCTTATCACAACGACTAATTGTGATGTTCTTGACCTTGAGAAGGAGATTTAACTTTTTCAATGTCTTTAATCTATTCTCATTCATGTGTCTCAATCGATAGTGCCACAAATCAAGAGTGGTATCAAGTGAGGAGATATTAACCTCCTTTCGAACTAAACTCGTCTCAGTCTTGTACAAACTATAATACTTCTTTCCTTTAGCAACAACAAGAGAACCTTTCACAAGTTTTCACCCAAATCATAGTGAGGGGAGATGATTAAGGTAGGCTACCCCGAATTGAAGCCTCTTAAAACTTCATTATAACATATAGACCTAGCATGTGGTAAGAAAGAGAGATAAGTCAAGTAGTATGATATGTGAGGGGAGAATTATTAGGCTTATCCCACATTATTTTTAAAAATGACTAGTGACTTGTAAATAAACTAATGGGAAAATTTTATTTTTTAAGCTGGTTTTTTTATTAAAAGAGACCCGTAACAATTGTTACAAGTCCCTTTTGGGGGGCCAACACGCATGGGGAGAAGTTATTGATGTTGCTGTGTTGGGTGAGCCGCGCCTATTTGCCATTTATACTCCTATGAATTTTTTTTTATGTTTCATTTTTTAACGCACAACTAATACTTTTCGGTAGAAGAAAGGAATAGTGATTTATTCCTATGGAGCATTTATGAACAAACAAGAGAAGAGGATTCAATCGGAAATATCGACAAATTTGTGCGCGGTCCAAAGAACTAAAAAGCTCGCTTGCTTTAGACAACTTTATCTGTATCGACTATTTTTTAATATCAGAATAGATGATATATTCATGATTTAATAGGTCAGGTCCACTTACTTTTTCTTTTTTTGATTTCAAATTTTTTCTGATATGTGTTATTGAGAAGTAGGAAGACTTTTATTTAGTGGTTCATAACCCCGTGGCTGGTGTATTTGGCGGTTCCCTATTCAGTGTTATGCATGGTTCCTTGGTAACCTCTAGTTTGATCAGGGAAATGTTAGGGACTGGCTTAATGCACATAATGGTTACACCATCGTTAGAGATGTCTGCAGAAAGGTTACCCATCGTGGACCGCAGAAGGGGATGGTCCGCACCACAGGTTCTCTTCCTATCTAGTGAGTGAGAGGCCCATAATGCATCACCTTACTGAAAAATAATTGCAAGTTTTAAATAAGCAGCCTCATGCATGGTGTTATAGGTACCATGCATGGAATGGCATATGATGAGTGTGTAACCGTGACATGACGGGAAGAAGGGGTGTAACTTCACGGTGATGTTCACTATCTATCTTTATTTGCTCTTATAAATAAAACTATTCACTTTAAAAAAGGTTTGCTCTCATTCATTCTTGTTCCTTCTCATTTTGGTAATTAACACCCTTCTCTTCCCCTTCCACTCCGCCTTCCTCCTTTCGACAAGTGACCAAATCTAGCTGCTGCACCTACTGTAGCCTTTCGTATGACCTAGCCGTACTCGGATAGCCATTATCATGGTTCAGTTCAAGTGTTTCCCCCACGGTACAATGCCACCTTCTCAACGAGCCCAAGCCCATCTCTTCTTTCCGTATCTTTTTATTTTTTGGTTGCCAACTTCTAGCCCTCGCCATCAACGACCTAGGCTACCAGCACCGGCGCCAACAACCACTGCTGCAAACAACTTCTACCTTCAATGAACTGATTGCATGACTTCCTAGAGAAGTGAGCCCCGTCCCAGTTCTGAAGGCTCCCATGTGTGGGAATCACTGCCAAGAGTCGTCAGTTTTTGAAGGCCCTCTAACATTAGCCGGAAAAGCTTGTTAAAGTTGGGCCCATATGGTATCCTAAGATGAATATAGATGCAGCCTGAGTAGATCCCACTTGTTAAACGAATTGTTTGATTTATAGGCAAGTACCTCCCTTAAAACTGGCAGTGCGAAAGTCCTTGAAAAATTTTAGGAAATATGAAAACTTCATTCTTTTTAATATTTTATTCAATTCTATTAGGTCTGCCCTCTACAAGGACACAACTTGAAAATGCGAGCATCATTTTCGGGCGTTCTGACTTCTTTTTCAATTGTTTCTTTTTTATTTCTGATTATCCGATCCGCTCTATTAGCTATAATCAACTTGGACGACTCCCGAGTTGTCCATGTTGCATGACTTGAACCCCCTAGTTTGTGCACAAGAACAGGACGGGAGAATTTTTTTTCTTTTTTGTTTTTTGAAAAACAGAAGTTATCTTATGTAGGCGATAGCCTATGATAAATACAACCTAATAGCTGCTCTTGATAAGCAACAAAATGAGCAGCAGAATTCGTGCATCTAGATACCCGGGCAATGTCAACCAGACCATGGGAACCTTTCTGCAAATTAGAAAATACATTTCGACAACAATTATATATTCGGATTTTATTTCTCTCAAGAATTATAGTTTGATTTTTCTCATATGTTCATACTTCAAGTAGCCACTGCATTGTCCACAAGCTGCTTGCCAACCAATATCATCAGTGTAATTTTTTTCCTTGGTATTATCAAGTGTTATTATAGATTAGCAGCATTCGCTTCGAAATTTCTAACCGAGAAACTAAAAGACAAAAGCGAGAAACGTCTTGAAAACTAGAAGGTGACTATAGAACGATCCCAAAAGATACAAACAAATCCAGTTACGACTACTAGCTAGTACATAAAGGAGGGAGAGTGTGAGAAAACCACCTCAGAATGATTGTCATCTGACCGTGCACAAGCAGCTTTGTAAATTTAGAACCATCAAAACCAAGTCCAATAAGATCACCGCGGCTTCCAAACGAATCGAAGATATTAATTAATTGCATTATTTTCTTAAAAAATGATATTGTTACTTCAAAATTTCTCCCCTTTTTCGTTGCGTCTTGACAAATACTTGCATTAGTGTCAGCCATTTTCTATCCAAGCATGTACCGCTCTTTACAAACTAACCAAATTACACATTATTTACCCACTAAGCGAAAATAAAAGGAAGAGGGCCACCTGAAAACCCATAAATCCTCCCATAGACAGCACTAATTAAGATATGAGCAAATAGATTACAGTGCACCGAAAAAGATCAGCTTACTTTTCAAACAAGAGAGATACAATCAACTGGTCTGCACCATCAGTTATAATTGAGTATTATAAAAGTGATAACAAATGTATGCATCCTAACCTGATGATTAACCCTTCAATTAGATCCATTCCTTGAAGTGAAGTGTCTTGGACTATATCGTCTGTCACAGCATTATAAATATGTTCTTAGTAATAACATACTGTAAACATTCAGGATCTAGCAATCTCCATTTTTTGAATTCATTATATACAAGAACCTGAAACTTTTATATGTAATTGGACTCCTCACTTTAGAGGAAACATGAATACAAACCACATAAGAATCAACCAAGATGTTAAACAAGTATAAATCCACCACTCCCTCAGCCGGAACTAAGCAACCACGTCTCAAAAATAGATTAAGTTGATCGTTCCTCACGGTGACACAATCAGGTAAGAGCTTCTTCAGTGACACACTCGATTACACGAGAAGATTGATCTGTGCAACTCAACCTTGAACGAGTGGGCCATTTCGACACAGACGACTCCTTCAACTGCTTGTGATTTCTCACCAAATTAACTCCTCCAATCCAGGCTTTTGTAACTTGGGAGCTAGCTACATGTAACATGTAGAGGTTCTTATAATCTCTCCATGATTTATGATTGTGTGATCCTTGAATATTTTTCTTAGTTGTTTTACGTAAGTTGAGGTATATACTCAAATTAATGAATTCGGAATAAAAATTGCTTACCTAAAAAAATAATAGTGATAAAGCGTTTGGATATAGATCTGCATGAATGACTGTACAACTTTAACCAGGCTCATTTACTACGGCAGAGGATTGCATATTTAATAAATCGAAAAGGACGCATGATCCAGGGTTCCATATTAGTGCACCTCAATTGCTAGCTTTGCAACCCTTATGGGAAAAGTGGGGCTTCCAATAATTTGAATAATGGTAACATTTTCCGAACTAAATGTCGTGCGGTTGGCCCATTGTCAGAATCCAATTAAAAGAGATTGGTGAAAGAATGAGACAAAGTGTACTGCGATTCCCTAGATTGGTTGTCTTTTCGAGCCTAGTCAATCTTCAAAGATATTACAAATGATCTTTGGAAAAAAAATTACAAATAATTATATTAAAAACAACAGGAACCCCAAACCTGGACATGCATGTATGTATCCTGACAGAAACAACATTTTCCCCTTCATATTAGATATTATATAAGAGCTCATGGAATGCATCTTAGCTCCCCGTGTAGTTACAAATTCTAATGTAAAAGCTACTTTTATGTTTGATCTGGTTACATCCATTTGCTCAATAAATGAGCATTATTTCTAAACTGTCATATGGACCAAACTAATCGGAGTGGGCAGCATAAAAGAAAAAGATGGATATATGGCTATAAAATCGTGAAATCACACATGTAAATGATAAATCCTACGTACGGCTGGCGAAGTCTCTGCCCCGGGGGCTGCTGCTAGCGTTTTTTATTTAATTTCCTACTTCGCGACGTGAATTGTCAGATGTGAAAATAAAAGTAAAACCAGATCCACATGCTCGCCATATTTTTAAATTATCATATATATATATATATATATATAATGAAAATTTTTTTGCTCCCGATGAGAGCGACGCGGAGCGTTCACACAGTCTGGTCGAGTTCAAAGACGTTGGACACCTCGCAACTCCACTTGCATTGCTTCCCGGAGAAGCCTGACACCCGCCCATTCATAAGATTTTTACTGAGCACGTGGATTATAACGTGTGAAAGTAAAATCCTTCCCTTTCTTTACTTTTCTCGGCCACCTCCCCCTGCCCGTCGCCATGCCCCTGCCTGCGGCCGTCGCACCTCCTACATGCCCCCTGGCGGCCCCCTTCCACCCCTGGCTGCCCCCTTCCACCACCCTATTGTCGCGGCCCCCCACATGTTCCCTACCCCTATCCCCGCTTGTAACTGTGGCTTCTCCCCTAGGCATCATTATCCCCCCGCGGCCCCCTCGACAGCCGATAGTGGTGTGACATAATAAAGGGGGGTGAGTAGGTGGAGGAAAAAGTAATAATAATTTCGTATAAAAATTTGACTCGTTTCTGACTCGATTCAATATTACAAAATAAATTTTAAAAAAATTAAAAATAAAATACCATAAAATAAAAAACTTGATTTGCTCACGACTCAAGTCAATATTACTAAATAATTTTTTTAAAAAATAAAATAATTTCGTAATAAAAACTTAACTCACATCCGACTCGAGTCAATATTACGAAATAAATGTAAAAATAAAATTTAAAAATAAAATACCATAAAATAAAAACTTGTCTCACTCCCGACTTGAGTTAATATTACAAAATAAATTTAAAAATTAAATTTAAAAATAAAATATCATAAAATAAAATTTTAACTCCCTCCCAACCCAAATCAATATTACTAAATATTTTTTTTAAAATAAAATAATTTCTTAATAAAAACTTGACTAACTCCTCACTCAAGTCAATATTACGAAATAAATGTAAAAATTTTATTTCGTAATACTGACTCTAATCTGGAGCGAGTTAAGTTTTTATTTTATGGTATTTTATTTTTAAATTTAATTTTTATATTGATTTTATAATATTGACTCGAGTAGGAGTGAATCAAGTTTTTATTACAAAATTATTTTATTTTTTATAAAAACTAATTAGTAATATTGACTCAAGTAAGAAGCGAGTCAAGTTTTTATTTTATGGTATTTTATTTTTTAAATTTTTTTTAAAATTTATTTCGTAATATTGACTCGAGTCAGAAGTGAGTCAAGTTTTTATTACAAAATTATCACCGGCCTTTCTTCCCCCCCCCCCCCCCCCATATGTTTTGTCTCGCCGCCGTCGACCGCCAGGTAAGGGGGTCGTGGCTGTGGGTGGGGACGGGGTAGGGGGGATGGTGGAAGGGGGCTGCTGGGGAGGGGATCGGCAACTGATGGCGGGGCCACCGAGGTGGGGGGGGGGGGTTGCGGCGACTTCGAATGGGGGCACGGCTATGGGCGGGGGCGAGGCGGCGGTGCGGCGGGGGCAGGGGAGGGGGGAGGAAAAAATGTTTAAAATGATTGATGGCCGCTGGATTTCTGATCCAACGGCCATCAATCAGGTGTGCTACCTGCGCTGCAAAAGCTATGTAACACACCTTAGATCTTCTATATATATATATATATATATATATATATATATATATATATATGAAAGCTAGTATGCCGTGAGGACAACTTTTTAAGCCATGTGATTACATGGATAAGATTAAAACCTGCCTTTTAATCTTAGCCATCCATGTGATCATGGACGGCTAAGGATGGGTCACTATGAGGGAATGCTCGGTCTGCCCTTTGATATATATATAGTGGCGATTGGGTGCACTTCTGCCCCAAAGTTTGATTAGGGTCATCCGATTATAAGGACGATCCAGATCTATTTTTTTGTAAAAAATAATTAACCAGATCTGGCCGCCGCCCAACCACAGATGCCTCCCCTCCTCGCTCCCCTCGACCCCGTTGTCCCGCCGCGGCCGCCACCCCTCCCCATTCCCACCTCGACCCTACCACCCACGACTCCTTCCTCTACCCCACTCCCCCTCCCCTGCCTGCTCCAAATGCCCACTCCAGCCACCTCTTCCTGCCTACCGTCCGATTACAAGGATGGCTTGTCCCTCACACGAGTCACTCTGCCTGGCCTTATGGGTGGCACGCCTAGATCTGGCTATCGCCAGCCAAGTCCGGCCATTGTGGGCAAGACTTGACCGTCTCCCGACCAAAATCTGGCCAAGGGATGGCAAGGTCTGGCCATCGGTGGCCAGACCTGGCCAGTGATGGCTAGAATTGGTCGCACTTTGAAAAAAATAAATTTCTACCCTTGCCGCATGTCAAGCTAGGTCCAGCTGACACTGCGCCTCCCAATGCTGACGCCCTCACCCATTGCGATCTACCTCGATGTGCAGCCCCTAAATGCGCCGACACCCCCTCGCCAATCCCAATGCAGCCTAGCCGCCCCTATTGTGCACCCCCATGCCATGCACTGCCATCCCTCATGTGGTTCACTACGGCCAGGCTCATCACGTAGCCAATCTGATACCCTTCGCACGGCCCATTACGGTGTCATGCCCTCATGACCCTTAACGTCCCACAGCCCAACCGCCGTCGAGTACTTCGCCTGTCACACAGCCCACCGCGGCCAGGCTCATTGTTAAATGACATTGGCGGCGGCTAGGTCCAGCCGGCCATAGCCGAAACCTGGCCACTAGCAAAAGAGAGGGGTGGAAGATATATATATTTTTTTGTTTTCATTAAATATTGGACATCTTTGCAATAAATATAGGAAGAATTTTTAAAACGCCTTCTATAGACGCTCATGGAGAAGCCCTAAGGGCTGACCGTTGATGATGGGGATCATCAATGGTCAGGTCATGCACGTCTCCATGGGCATGTGCAGTCGGCGTCTCCAACTCTAAATATGGAAAGTAAGATGAGTTTTAAGCGATATGAATTGGCGGAAATGCCCGTTTTTTAGTCCTAATATCGGATAGTCATTTGCAGCCGTTCTATAAAAAGCAAGCAGGACGGAAAAGTTTTCGCATATAGTGTAGCACAGCCCCACTCTGTTAATCGCCATGTCTTCCTTCAAGCCAGCTTTCAACCTCCGCCCACTCCTCGCCCTCATCTTCGTGATCTCCTTTTCCTTCACTCACCTCGGTCATTCACAAGTACATGTCAGCTCGGTCCCAACGCTAGCAAGCACAAAATCTACTAATTACCAATTTAGTTTCTAACTTTATTAACTGGCCGTTTAATTTGTGGGTTCCGGACCATTTCGAAAAACAACAAGAAAACACGAAGATAAACCATTTATCACATTATCAGTTCATTAGATATATATGTATCACTCACTATATATGCTACTGATCATTTCGTTCATTGTTTTTTGCAGGATCAAATAAATTGTATTTACGCCTTCAAGGTCCAGACTCTGGCCGTCGCGAACGCCGGCACCAACTCCACCATCAGAGTGATGACTGCAGATAAGGAGGGCAACCATTTCGAGATCCCAGACCTCGTGGCATGGAGTAAGTGGCCGCACAAGCCAGACGACTACGTCTACTTCCAGAGTGGAAGCTTGGAGACATTTCACGGCTATGGGAAGTGCCTCACCAGCGAGCCTTGCTACTTGAGCCTCGTCGCCTCCGGCACCGGCGACGTGCCTTCGTGGGGCTCCGACACCGTCGAGGTCTACACTCGCCCCCAGGGGGAGCACACGCTCTTGTCAAAGAAATTCTATGTTGAGGAGTGGCTCACTCCGGAGATCGATTACACCATCACTAGAAACGTCTGCCCCGCCAAGGTTTGCCCATGATCATCACGGAGAGGAGAAGGGGACGATCACTACCATGGGTTTCCTTCCGATCTAGTTGTGAGAGACCTAAATAAATAATTACGAGTTTTAAATAAGCCTCGTGACTGGTTTTTAGAGGGACCATGCATGGAATGGCATCTATGATTTGTAGAATGTGTAACCATGAATTGCCGGTGCATCTCTAAATCTATATCTGTCACCTTTGTAAATGGTGTGATTCCTTAGGAGAAGTGCTGCTGTGAAATGTTTTTTCTTTTTTGAAAAAAAATTATGCTCTCTGAATTATGACTTTCCAAAAATTTATATATGCCTTTCTCATCTAAAAGTTATCAATAATTTTTTTTTTGGCTCAGGGCATTCCTATATCTTCGTCACTAAGTGTCACTGACTACTCTGAAGGAAAAATATGATCCAATAGAAATCAAGAAGAGGTGTTGGATTTGGACATTTCACTCCTGGAGCAAGTGCCATGTACTTCATTCTAAATGTATATTCTCTTACATATATTCACATGGCTAGTGATTCATTGTTATCCTTCAATTTAGGTCGGTTCTATATCCTTCAAAGGGGACTCATTTGAAGGGGCCTCATAAAATATATCCTGTACACAAACAATAATAACATGAGTGGAAGAGATTGTTAATATGGTTGTTCTCACAATTCCTAACTTACTAAGATATAAATATGAATGTGGTTCTTTTCACGAGATGCCCTTTAAGAAGCTTCTTATCGGCCGTCCTTACAAAAATTTTCCCCTCTTTTAATCTCGTTTAGCCCACCATTCTTTTTTGGCCCAATTATTAACCTTAATAGCAAATAAACTATCCTCCCTTCCCGGCCCCTCCACATTTCATGCACTTTCTTTTTGGACCCAATTACAAACCTTTTTTTTACTCCAAAACGACAAACCTTACCAGACGAACCTACATCTCCACTCTCCATGTACAATCGGCTGCTCTCTTTTCTCTTGGGTTTATCCAATTTTTACCCTTGAACTAGCAATTGAGGAATGGAAAAGTGGTTTTCACTGTTTTTTAGTTGTTTATGGGAAGGTACACTGCCCCGGGAGGAGCAAAACCTGCCTCTTTTTACTTTGATGGTTGTGGCATCCACGGTTAGAAAATTGGCCAATTCTATTTGGAATTAGCTGATTTAAATTGAATTGGGTGGAATCTGATTCAAATTTTGGGTAGAATCCGTTTTTGAATTGGGTTTGGGTAAATTATTAAAATACCTTTAGTTTTATATTATATAAATTATTTGTGCATGTGTAAAATAAGAATTTAAAGTTTATACGGACAGAAATACCTTTTGCTCTCCCTCTACCTCCACCATTGCTGCCGCCCCTTCACTCCGACAGGGCAAGGCGGGGCCAGAAGGGGAGGTAGGACTGGCGAGGGGGGGCTTGCAGGGGAGGCGGGGCCGATGGGACTAAGGTGGCGAGGAAGGGCAGATGCGCAAGGAGGGGGACAAGGCGGGGCAGAGGCCTGTGGGGGAGTCCGAGCGTGGAGGGGCCGACGGGGGAGGGAGGGCGGGGACGACGGGGGTGAAGAGCGGGAGTGGCATTTTTATAATTAAAAGTTGATTCGATTCTAATTTGAATAAAAAATATTAATTAATTACAAATAATTTTTAAAAAAGTCCAAAAAAATATTTAAAATATCATAAAATATAATACACACAATAATATCAAAATAATATCAATATCTAATTTTTATATATTTATGTTATAAGTTATCAAATTATTATATATGACTGATTTGGACTGATTCATATTGATTCAACTGAACCGATTCTTATCCGATTTAGACTAATTCTAATTCTGATTCTCTCAAAAACCAATTCCGATTTTGATTTTTGCAACCTTGGTGGCATCCATGGGAGCGAGGAAGGCTAGGCATGCCTTGCTGCCACTACTAACTTCCATACAAAATGGTGGGATCCTTTACTAATTTTAATTTACATCATCTCAAATCGAATATATATATACGCAGCATTGACACCGGTTAGACCTTCAAATTGGATTTTTTTCTTTTTCGTTCTTTGATGTTTCACCGTCTATTATTTGCTTCATTTGTATGTTGTTGTTTGATTTGGATTTTTTTTTCACCTTTTATGACTTATTTCATTTTTATACGTGTGGATTTTCAATGTCATATATTTCTGTATGTTCCGGGAGCATGACATTGAAATTTAGTAGCATTTTTCTAATATTATGTCAAGTTGCTTTAAAAATTTTGGAAATAATATCATACATTTAATATGTACTCTAGATTTACATTTTCCCCATTATTTATGAGCATTTTTTTAGTATCCTTTACTGAACCATGACCTCATGCCTAGTCATTGGCCTCATTATATGCTCGTATATTATTTTTTTAAGGGTTTGTTTGTTTGACATAAAAATAATGTAAATAAAAAATTTTATATAAAATAGAAATGTGGTGAAATGAAATGACATAAAATTCTTAAAAAATTTCTCTTATATGTTTAGATAATATTAAATTAAGATAAAAATAAAATATTTCTTCTTCGTGTGTGTCTTTCAAAATTTTCCTTAATTTTTTTTGTTTGGCATAAAAAAATATTACTTTGTAAAATTTTTACATAAACTTATTTTTATTAAAAATAAAATTTCCTTTCATTAAATTTCTTGATATCCAAATACAAAGAAATTTTTAAGCCCAAAATTTACTTTTTTTCCATGTGATTTTAGGATAACCAAATAGACCTAAATTCTCATAATTTATGGGTAATTATACATCTCAATAAGATCGCATCTTAACGTAGATTCACTCGTTCACTGTATTTCTTATCAATTGTTGTCATTTCAATTTGGCTTGTTTGTTTTGTCCTTGCTATGATTAGGTTAATGTGCACACATCAGCATAGTTGCTTAACAAAACAGAAGACATTTTGGACAGACATAAAACACAATATGGCAAGGGAGTTCGATGCTTAGCGATAGGATGGTAGAAGTGTTGCTATGATTTGTCTCTCAATTTTAGTCTCGTTCATATTGGCCCTTAGAATTATATTTATAATTAAGACTTAGTTTCAATATTTTTTCAGCATCGAAGCTGATGATGTACAGCTTGACAGCGAAGACCATCAATTTCCTTAAAAAATGTTTCTCATGATTCATGATATATTGCTTTAACTTCCTGGTTTGCTGTTAATCCATTTTAATTTCAATTTTTGTATTGTTTGGTGAAACCCCTGATTTTTTAGGTTTCTGCTCTTTTGATTTATATGCATCAGTGTGCTTCTTTAAAAAAGTTTCTTATATAATTGTTTCACAAGATTTAGTTGCAACAATTCAATCATATATTGAAAGCATAATTTTTAAAAAGTTTCTTATTTTAGAATTTAGATTGATGATGCCAAAGCATAATTTTATCACATCCATGTACTCTATTAAATAGGGTATTAAAAATGAATTACTATCGGTATGCATGGAATTAATTGGCATTATTCATTTGGATTTGAATACATGAGCCTTGCTTTGAAAAGTGAATAAAAAAATTGCTAAGCAAGAGAGAAATAGGGCGGACATCATTTTTACATGGAATTATTACACTAAGATTATCTCTACGAATATCATGTGATAATTCTGTTAAAGAGTTATTATTCTATGTGTTTTAATAATATCTTAGCAGTCAATTTTGAGTAAATTGTGATTAAATTTTAGGTGTCTTAGGAGTCTCATGGATCATTTTATCAGCGGTGATATACTACTTTGTATAGATGTGTCTTAAACGAATTGTTTTTTTTTCTTTTTTTTCAAAGCAAAATGAACCGTCGAATTTATAGACAAGCGACCTCCTTTAAACTTGGAGTGCTAAATTTCTAAAGATTGTTACGAAATATGAACACTCCATTTCTTTTGATTACTTTTCCAACACCCTATTAGATCTACACTCTTCATGGACATAGCTAGGAAAGTTGAGAAATCAAGCATCATGGTCGTTCTGACTTTATTTTTCTTTTGTTTTGGGTTTGTTAATTTCTGATTATCAGATCCGTTTTATTAGCCACAAACAACGGAGTTGTCCATGCAGCATGACTTGTGCCTCACTAGAATACTATTGACAGTAGGTAAGTGAGAATTGTTTGGATTTGATACCTCTCGTCAAACTATAATTTAATTTTCCAGGAAAACTAAAAGATTCAACTAATTAAAATATAATATTTTAAAAAAAAATTATAATAATTTATCTTCTCATTTAATTAAAATATATCTTAAAAAATAGTGTCTGAAGATTACAATTATCACAGTCTACCTCATTATTCATTGAAAATTATCTATAAAAGTAAAATCAATCTCTAATACTTAACCGTGTATGAAACATCTTTCCTAATTGTGTTCAAACTTCAAGCTATTAGATCACCAGAAAGCTACCTGCTAAGCCTTGGAGGAAAATAAAACCCCACTCGCCAACCAATCACTGTTATTATAGATAGCACACACCGAAATACCAGCTTTATTGAGCTCAAAAATTTGGAAATTTTCGTCTTAAAATGTGAAACAGACAAAAAGTGAGAAACGCCTTGAAAACAAGAAAATATTGACTGAACCCAAAAATACAAACCAAAAAAAAAACAAATTCAATTCAACAACCCCTGCTCACCATCAAAACTAAGTCCAATAAGACGACTGCCGCTTCGAAACAGAATTCAGTATATTAATTGGAATATTTTCATAAAATTGATATTGTACTTCAAAATTTTCCTCTTTTTGGCTTGTGTCTTGACCAATGCTTACAGTAGTGACATTTTCTTTCCAAACATATACCGCTATTTACAAACTAACCAAAATACCCATTATTTACCAACTAGCCCAAAATAAAGTAGTGACGGATGTATGCATCCTGACCTGATGATTAACACTTCAAGATCCATTCAGTGAAGTGAACAGTGTCATGGGTAAATCGCCCCAGTATCTACACCTGTGACAGAATACCAGCAGCAATATAATATATGCTCTTAGTAGTCATTAGATAATGCAAAAATTAACGATTTACCCACTTTTTTTAAATCATTAGATACAAGAACCTGAATTTTAATTTGTAATTGGACTCCCATTTTAGAGGAAACATGAACATAAAAGCAGATAAAAAATAGCCAAGCTGTGAAAAGGTAGCATTAATAATTCTGAAATGTTAAATCCACCACTTACCCAGGCTGAACTAAGCAACCATGCCTCGAAAAGAGAGTGCCCTGATCCTTCGTCACAGAGACACAATCGGGCAAGAAGAACTTCTTCAATGATGCACTCGAGAAAACAAGAGAAGCAAGATCCGTGCCATTCAACTTCAAGTGGATTATTTCCGGCACTAACAGCTTCTTCAATTGCTAATGATTTCTCACCAACTCCTTCAATCCATTCTGTGTCACTTCACAGCTAGCTACATGTATCAGAGAGGTTCTTTCAAGTCCTTCGTGCCGAAAACAGCCACTCGTCTCCTATCCCGTCAATGGTGCTTGTAGCACCTCCAAACTTGGTCTTCCCCATCCAAACCCAAGTCCTTGATCTGGTCACAACCGCTCAAATCCAAACGCCTAATATTCTTGCAACTCCCAATGAAAGCTCCAATTCTGTGTCCAGTTATTGGGCATGGCCGTCGACATTGGCCGTGAAGAGAGAGCGTTTCCAGCAGTGGGCAGACAGAGCCAATTGCCCCAATAGTCTCATCGGATAACCCATGACAACGCCTCAATCCCAGTTTCCGCAGTCGGTATTGAACAGTAGAACTTATAAGCTAGTCAGAGGTTTCGGGCATCGGTCTACAACTCTCGGGCAGTTGCTGAGCATATTGAAGGTGCTCTTCCCAGTGAGCTTAAAATAAAAAAAGTTCCCCACTTGTATGTATGGGATAGAGCTGGTAATATCAGACGCAGACAGATCAGTGGCAAGCGGAAACTTGACAGATGAAGATGACAAAGAGATGGACAAGATGGTAGGAATTGGAGAAGCGAGCTCAAATTCACAACATCATCATCACAAGGGTTAGATAAACTAGCTTCCAAAGTTTGAGATTAGCCTGTGCGAGACGAAGAAATACACCGTAGAGATGATAACACGATGGAGATCAAGATACAATAAAAGGTGCAAAACTATAACAGGACAGGAGAATCTTCGGTTTATCTATGCATAAAATGTGGGTGACTTATATATTGATTAATAAAAAAACTTATTTTTTGGGTTAACTTTTCCATTAAGCTGGATCATAACATTTATTACAAATCCTTTTTTAAAGGGGCTCATTAGCTTAATAATCGTATCAAAACTAAGTAAGCTTTGGTGTATGCTTATACAGATCGTGGAAATTTCTTTTATAAATTTTCTCTTATGATTTAAGGAGAGTTTGTTACGTAATGATAAATAAAGTTTGTCAAGCGATAATACATGGGTTCTTTTTGATAAAAGAGAGATTGTCAAATAATAATAATTTTAAGATTTCAAGATCGCTCAAAATATGAAAAGAAATTATTATGTTTATCTGACCGAGGGTATGAGTGATTTGTGTATTATCTAATAAAAAAATCTTGTTCCTTGAAATTAACTTTTTGTTAAAAAAACCCGTGATGTCTGTATAAGTTCTTTGGGGGACTATTGGGCCCAATATGAAGACCTCATCCAAGTGGGTATAGCTGTGCCGACAAAAGCTGCACTTAAATGGGTGAGCAGAGGACAATTCAAGGACAAGTACTCTAAGGAACAGCTAGTTGGTTGATCATGGGATAAGAGGAAAATGCAAGGACAAGTACTCAAAGGAGTGGCTAGTTAGTTGATCATGCGATAAGATATCCAAAGAAACGAGGGATCGGAGGTTGATCGCGATGGCTCAGATTCCCTGGTCTGTTCCCTTCATCGACAATCCATAGTCGGTTGATCATGCGATAAGATATCCAAAGAAACGAGGGATTGGAGGTTGATCGTGATGGCTCAGATCCCCCGGTCCGTTCCCTTCATCGACAATCCGGAGTCTGTTTTTTTTTTGAGTAAATTTTATACCGGGCATATTTATAAGTAGGGTTGCTAATTGAGCGAGCTAACTCGTCAGCATTTAGCGTTCGAGCTTGGCTTGACTCGACTCGACTCGAAACTCGATATTTAAATGTTTGACTCGAACTTGACTCGAACTCGAATATTACGAACTGAGCTTGAGCAAGGTCGTGTTCGACTCGACTCGACTCGGTTATAACTTGAACTCGACTTGAATTCGACTCGTAGCTCGACTGATCGACTCGTAGCTCGCTGAACTTGACTCGATAAAATAATATAATAATATAGTCTTTATATTATATTATATTATATTATATATATATATATATGTATGCAATATAATAACAAAGAAGCAAGATAGTTGAAATGGAACATATAAAAGATATTCGAGTCGAACTCGAGCATGTATGTCTAAAACTCGTTCGATCTCGAGTCGAGTTTGAACGAGTTTCGAACTATTCGAGCCGAGTTCGAACACATGTTGAGCTCGGCTCTCTCACTCAATTAGCACCCCTACTTACGCGGAAGTCGAAGGATTTTCTTTAATACATTTAATTTAAGCTTGAACAGGTTTTTTGATAAGTAAAACAAAAATGTTGATAGAGAGATTATCTTATATTTAGAAGCCTAAAGTGTGTAAGAGATCAGTAAGGGGAAAGATGTGAAGGATTTTATTGGTGTTTAGTGGATGATTGAAGTCCGATTTCTATTTAGATTATCGACCCATTATTTCTTCATTGTTTACAAACTTAGTAAGTTTCCTTCCTCTTATATTAATTAGTTAATTTATTACTGATTACTTTGATCTGTATATGAGAATTTGTTCTCCTTAAATTTTATAATTATAATTATTGAATAATCATAATAAATTTATGTTGATTGTCATTGTGATTTTTCCCCTGATGTGGGGTGGCGGCAACACAGCAATGTCATTGGCAGCGATCGGAACCTCGGCGGTGGTTGTGATTAGTCTCAAAATGAAGATCTCTCCATGATGAAGCTGTGTGTAGTTGGATCGGCCGGAGGTGTCTCGCCGGCGGTGGAAAACAGCCCGAAAACGTGGCGGGCCACTACTATGGCCCCAGTGGCAATGGTGGATACAGACAGACAGCCGTCTGCGAGGAAGTTATAGTTGTATAGAGGGAAAGGTGAGGGTGGTGCCATGCAGGTTGGTGATGGTGTGGAAGTGCTTGCTTACCAAAGAGATTGGTTCAAGGTAGTGGTGTTTGTGAAGATGGTGGTGGTGGTCGTGAAGGTAGCGGTGGTATGGGGAGGTCAAGGGCGAGGCGGCTGAAGATGGCCTCACAGCATTAGTCTCGCTGGTCTTCCCATGGTCTCACCGGCGGCGAGGTTATCATATCTCCTTTTCCAGTCCTTTTATGAAGTTATACTCTTGCCTTACTCCAATCTCACATGTATGTGACGCATGGTTTTGTTATTTGTGCTTTCAATGTACATGTACAGGCCACATAGTTCAATAAATCTGCATAAAATGAGAATCTGGCTTTCAATCGGCCAAGGGAGAAAACACACTAAAGGGGATTGATTCAATTGAAACAGGCCATGAATGTGCTCACGTTGAATCAATCGGTGCTGCCAATTAAAATTATATAAAGGGAATATATAAGAAAATACCATAAATAGTTACATGTCAAAGTTTTCTTTCAAAAATAACCAAATTTACAAAATGATATCATAAAAAGACATTTTTAAAATTTTAATATTAATTATGACCAAATTCTATTATTTTTTAAATAATGATAAAAATACCATTAAGATTTATTTTTACTAATACCAAAATATATAATAGATAAAACTTATAATTTTTTATTAACTTTAGATAGAAAAATAAAAATATTAAGTGAAAAATATTAAATAGAATATAAAACTATATTATTGATGAGCAAAAAAACAAAAAAATATTTTTTATTGAATTTTAGACAATTAAAAAAAATAAATTTAGGCCATCAAAAATTAAAAATAAAATAAAATATATGTATATTTAGATGTTCAAAATTTTAATTTGAAATTGTCACATTTTACTAAAAATTAAAATGTTTGTCTTATTGTATATATTTTTATTATGAATATTTTTTTAAAAAATATGTTTGAGAAAATATTTGGTTAAAATATTTTTTTATTGATGGCCTAAAATGTTTGAGTTTAAAGGTATTTATGTCAATAAAACCAATTTTATGAGTAAAATATTCTTAAAATATATGAATTGGGGGAAGGGGATTGCTGCCCTAGCAAATCAAACTTCACTTCGGGTTGAATAAGTGGGCTTCAGGGAACCAAAGGTGCCCTTGTCATCCAAAGAAATTGTGCAAGTAAAGAGGAATAAATGCTTAAGATTTTTATGTAGTTCTTTAGGGAATTTGAATCTCTAAATCAGTCCATGGTAAGATTAGCACTCACAATTTACTATTTTTTCTTTAATTTTGTACTCATACAAAATAGTGAATTCTGTCATTTTTTATTTAATCTATCTTTGAAATCTTCCACTCCAATGCCCTAGTTTATCCCTGTCTTACCTTTAAATCTTCAAAATAACCTCACTATTGCGTCCGAAGCATCAAAAAATGGTGGGATAGCAAGTTTCCCATCAATATGAGGTTTGGAAAGCCTTCAACTTATTTTCTAGAGCGATAATGGACTAAACCGGACCATGTCGGGTTAGTTTAAAACAAATAAATATTGGACCAGGTTGGGTGGTGCACCCGGCTTTGCTTTCTCTCAGCATGCCCTGATCTGCTTGCATGGTACCCAGTTACAATCCGGGTCACGGGCGGGTCGCGGATAAGGTATGGCTTTGCAAGCACGGTCACAGTCACAATCAATTCGGATCCAATCAGATCATGGGGCAGCGGGATGTGGTCACGAACACAACAAGCATAAACGGGCCTGACATACCCACTTAGGTGGGTGGTGCAGCGGCGACTTTGGGGGCTCTGGCGACGGCATTTCCTGTGGCTAAGGTCGGCAATGATCACAAGATCGGTGGTTCTAGGATCGATGAAGCTTATGGTGTTGATTTGGTGGCTAGAGGTGTTCACGGTTGATGGTGGTGAGGCCGAAGAGTTCCGGCGGACCTGGTCTTAATTGTGACTTTATCGCCATTTTTTGACTACAGTAGTGGTTTTCTACGGCGGCACTAAATTTCAGTTTGTACTCGGAGACAAGGATGATCGATTGGAGGTAGCAGCTTGTCCTTCGATGGCTCTGGTTGGTTGGACGGAAGCTGGAAAGTTGACCGTGTGCTGCTATTGCAATTTTTCGGTGAGAGTTTTCTGGCTATTTTTCGGTGAGGGAGAGCTTCATTGGAAGTGGCTCTCGACTTGGATTTGTTAGTGGTGTTGAAGAGAGTTTGGTGGAAGAGTCAGTCTGCCAAGTGTTGACTTGCTTGGTTGTATATCTAAGCTTATACCCGCTTAACTAGGTTCTATTCAAAATAATATTTTATATAAATTTTTTTTACTATATTTATCTTAATTTTGTTTATACAAATTTAACTAAATTATAAAATATCATATGTGAAAATATATATTTTTTAAATGTATATGATTAAATTATCTTTTATGCATAAATATATTAAAGTTGAGACATTTTAATTATAATTTAAATTTTAGTAGGAATTATAGGAAAGAAGGATATTAGTATATACGAAAGAAACTAGCTTAAAATCAACTATAACCTGAACTAACTTAAGTATTTATTAGTTCGACTTAAAATCAAGTGACTAGAAGTTTAGTAGAGCAAAAAGTTGACTCGACTTGCCTCTTGAACAACCCTATTTGTGGATGAATTGATTTGTAGCTTGTAAATATGACAAAATGAATGTAAATTGGCTGATTCAAAGACCTATTGTCCCACAAATCTAATATTTTTAAAGAGAATAATGAGTATAAACAAAACATGAAGACACTAGTTGATACTATTGTGTTAGCTATATTTAATGTGATCCCTAAAAATAAGATTATTGGATGATGAGGGTAATTTTCAAATTGGTCTAAAACTCAATTAAGCTCGATTTGGCTAGGTATTTAAGTTTAAAAAATAAAATAATTAGTTGTACTGTTTTATCACTAAACCTTGATCAAAAGACCTAAATGAGCAGTAGATATGCACGATTAATATCATTTATTTACAATTAAAATTTTAACACTATCACGAATAATATTTAATAGGAATAATTTGTTTACACCACCCAATAGTTGTAAAACGACCACTTCACAAAAAAAAATCAATATAATGAGTGGAGCCTAGTCTTGTATTTGCCTGATTTAGATATTTTATACAGAGAATAATATTTTTGGCTATATATATCTTAATTTTCTTTCTACAAATATAATTGAATTATAAGATAGCATGAATAATAGCAATTTTAAATAAAAATATCCATAACTAAATTATTTTTTATACACAATTAAGTTAATTTAAGATATTTTGATGATAAAATTAAATTATAATATAAATTATACTAAATAAAAAATATTAATCAAGATAGTTAGAAGTTTAAATAATATCAATACAATTTGACTCAACTCAAATTTATTGTAAACAGACCGAATTCAAACTAATCAAATTTCGACATGACTCACTGTATGAACAATCCCAGTCACAACCCATACCCGTTTCCAAGTTTGAATCAGCCTACCTGTGTATCTACGATATTTTCTTGATGGCCAATCCCTCCTCCGCAGCTAGCATCACCTGGTCAGGTTCTGTCGTGACTCGGACTCCCGACATTCAGATCTCAGCGCGGTGGAGTCGGCCATTAAACCCTCTATGCCCGTTCTTATTGGTTAGTTCATGCTACAAAAGAATATCTTGGAGTTAAATAGTCTTTTTTTTTATAGATACTCCACTCTCAATTTTGTTCACAGGAAATGAAATCTAGAAGGTTAGGATAATGACACGGCAATTCAATGAATGAATATCAATAATCAATTGGAAGAACCTTGTGTACTTAATTTCATACCTGTAAGAACCAGGTATACTCATCGCAATTTTTGCAACTAATAATTCATCTTAACGCTCTTAACCACGCTTACTTTTCTTTATACGAGAGTGCCCAAGCTCCCTTGTATATTTTGTTTTTCTTCTACGCAAGATTCCAAATCCGTGTATTATGCTATATGCTATGCTTCAAGTCAGATGTCCACTGGTCACAAAAATAAAAAGACCCATTTACTCAGACTCAACAAAGTCTTCCACTTATGTAAGTTCAATTAAGAGGCATCTTCCTTTACATGGACCTATTCGATTGACCCTTAAAGGGCTATCCAGAAGAACACGCATCCGTGTCCAACATTGCAGCCTCCCCAAGTTCACCTAATGTGCTCATGTCAAATACGTCTCTACTCTTAGAAGTCCCCTGGAAATCTGTTAAAGTAGGTTTAGGGATGAAAATACACCCCAAAAAAATAATGAATATAAAATATTTTCCATCATAAAAAAAGAAAAATCACATTAAATAATTTGATGTGTAGTTTTAAATATTGCATAGTTGACCATATTTGATGTTTAGGTTATATACGATGTATTTGGTTCAACCAAATCAAATTGGGTTGAACTTAAACTATATAATTATTAATAAAATATTTTATGAAATATTAAAATATATTTTTAATCGATATTTTATTAAATATTGATTAAAATACTGGAATTTTTTAAAAAAAATAGATACCTATTAAAATGGTACAAAAACATAAGAATGTACCGGTTTTAAGGCACCAAGTGGTACATCGGGTATAATTCTGTGGTTAAATACGATATCTGAAATTATGATTTGGTGTCTTAGACTTTAAATGTTTTTTTCAACAACGCAATTGAATGTGCGCGGACACTTACACAACAGCCCATGTAAGAGTTAAAAACTTGCGCATAAAAATCAAATCCAAGACCTGCGACGAAAGAAACGTACTCCAGATCAAAGAGCCAAGCCCGTTGAGACTTCTAGATTTTCCGAGTTTCAACATGGTATCATCTTACATTTTTGTTATGTGTTCATATCTCTTAACCTACTGTTTGTAAAAATAAGCAGCTTGAATGGTTCAGAATATCTTCATGACCCGTCAAATGTTATATATCATTTTACATGTTTGTTATGTAATCTTATCTCTTGACCCGTTTCCTTTTTATCAGTACAAAATTAAGCTTACTTCTTGACACATACAACTTCATCACGAAATTTAGGGAAGCACGCAATCTAGATAACAATAGCAAAGGTACAAATGTAGGACATGCGAACATGGTATAAAATATGTGACGATCAACAATATTATCTAATACTTGAAAAACGCCAACGATTCATATTCTGGAATCCTTATCCCCTCCCCCATCGTCAACGACAGCCCGGGACAGCCAACTCGCCCGGCGACGCGTCCCCCTTACATCCGACTCACCCGGCTGGAGCACGGTGGCGCCGTCGCCGGCGCCGGAGTAGAAGAGGAAGAAGGGGCCAACTTCTTGGCCATGTCCCGGAGCACGAACTTCTGAATCTTCCCCGTTGATGTCTTGGGCAGCTCGTCCAGGAACACCACCGTCTTGGGCGCCATGTAGTGGGGCAGCTTCCCCCGGCAATAATCCAGCACCTCCTTCTCCGACGGCCGCCCCCGCCCCTCCTCTTTCAAGCTCACGAACGCGCACGGCGTCTCCCCCAGTACTCGTCCGGCCGCGCCACCACCCCGGCCTCGTTGACCGCCGGATGGCTGTACAGCACCGACTCCACCTCCACGCTGCTCAGGTTCTCGCCGCCGCTTATGATCACGTCCTTGGACCGGTCCTTGATCTCTAGGTACCCGTCGGGGTGGATCACTCCGACGTCTCCGGTGTAGAACCACCCGTCTTCTCTCATCGCCTTGGACGTCGCTTGCGGGTCTTTGAGGTAGCCGAGCATGACGCAGCCCCCTCGGAGTACGACCTCGCCGAGGGTCGCGCCGTCTCTCGCCACCCTCTTCCCCGTCTCCTCGTCGACGACGTCCATCTCCGCTAGGCAGTGGGTGCGGACGCCTTGCCGGGCTTTGAACCTCGCCTTCTCGTCGGTGGGGTACTTGTCCCCTCCCCCTCCAAGCGCAGCTCACGGCCAGCCCCGCCGTCTCGGTGAGCCCGTACCCGTGGCTCACGCTGAACCCGAGTGACTCGGTGCGGTGGAGCACGGCCGCAGGCGGCGGCGCCCCGGCTGTGAGGATCTTGACCCCGCCGGGGGGAGCGGGCGGCGGGCGGCGGCGGGGGCGTTGGCGATCATGTTGAGCACCACCGGGGCGCCGCAGAGGTGGTTGACGCCGCGGGCGGAGATGGCGGCGTAGACAGCCGCAGCGTCGAACTTGCGGAGGCAGACGTTGGTGCCGCCCATGGCGGCCACGCCCCACGGGAAGCTCCACCCGTTGGCGTGGAAGAGGGGAGGGTCCAGAGGTAGACCGGCCGGAGAGGGAGCTCCCAGTCGATGATCGACGCAATGGTGGTGACGAACAGACCTCGGTGACAATGCACAACGCCCTTGGGCGCCGCCGTCGTCCCCGACGTGTAGTTAAGCACCATCGGCGACCACTCACTCGCTGGCCGGATCCACTCGAAATCGGGATCTCCTCGCCGGAGCAGCTCCTCGTAGGTGAGGCCGACGAGGCAGCCGTCGCTGGCCTCGTACGGATCTTCGATGACGACGACGGCGGGCTGGTTGGGCAGGGCGGCGATCGCTTCTTTGGCGAGCGCGATTGATTGGAAGTCGACGAACACAACCTTGGCCTCGGAGTGACGGAGGAGGACGGAGACGGTGCGGGCATCGAGTCTGGTGTTGATGGTGTTGAGCACTGCCCCCGACATGGGCACCGCGAAGTGCATCTCGTACATCGCCGGCACGTTCGGAGCAATCACCGATACCTTGATATGATTTACATATTATACATATCAAGCCCCATATAAACATATAAAACATCATCTGAGTATAGCGTTGAAGTATCTGAATAAAGGTTATGAAGGCATATATATGGATTGATAAATACCACTTCGCCGGGGGAGATGGAGAAGGAGGAGAGGAGAGCAGAGGCGAGCTGGAGACATCGGCGGCGGGTTTGGGCCCAGGTGAAGACGGTGTCGTTGTAGACGACGGAGGGGCAGTCCCCGTAGACGGTGGCGGTGCGGTCGAGGAAGGAGAGTGGGGTGAAGGGCGTTGTGTTGGAGACCCTGGGCTTGAGCTTATCCATGGCGGATCCAACAAGTGAAAGATTGGTCTTCTCCTATCCACCCAAAAGATCTGATCCACAGGGCGGCCTGGGCTGGTCCGAAACGCAAAGAAAAAGGGGAGGAGGAGGAGAATGGGAGGATGCCGACGTGCTTGAGTGGAAATTGTAGTTGATGAAGATACGATCGATGGCTAGTTTTGAGGCCTCGTCTTGGGATTACGTCTACCTTGGTTGAATTCAGAGACTCTGGACTCTCTGGTCTCCAATTGTTGCGTCTGCGTTGCATTTATCAAAAATCGGGATCTGATGGTCGGGCGTCCAGGTGGCCAACTTTGTGTCGATCCCAACCTGATGAACCATCTTTAATGTGAACAATCTTGTTTTGAGATGAGCGGAGATGGATCTTGTGAAAGGTGTCGGGCAGGTGGTCAATTTGGTCGTCTAACTTAACAGTTCACCAACAAATTCGTGGCAATTGGGTTGAAGATTGTTGGGTGTTTCGGGTATTAGGGGTTGAAACGGGCTGAATCGATAAAGATATTTTTAAATTTGATATAATTTTTGGTAAACGCGTTTGAGTATTTGATGAGTTTTAATATACTATGGGTCGAGTTAAGTTGGCCTAAAATTTATGGTATTTAGGTTTAGCTCGTATTCGACTCAATCGAGTCGAATTTGAGTTGAATAAATGTTTGTGTTTGGCCCATGTTAGACTTTTATACTATCAGAATTTTTTTCAACACTGTATAAGTTTAATGTGACCTCAATAATATTAACAAGACGAGTCAAGTTAAGTAATTTTTCGAGTTTGAATATATTGAGTTCGAGTGTCGAGCCAAACCGAGCCGAATACTCTTAAGTTCAAGTTATGTTTATTTGTTAAAAAAGCTATCTATTTCAAGCCAAACATTTTTTTCGAGCATAAAATTAACGAACACGAGTTTAAGCCGAATCGAGTTGAACGTAAAATATTTGCGAACAAGTTTAGCTTGTTTATGTCCCTAGTTCCTACGAGATGGCCTCATAATCTAAAGGAAAGGCTCTTGTTCTCTCTCCCAATAAAGCTAAGGATAGAGGAAACATAAAAGCAAAACCAATCTCAACGGCAAATAGTAATTTGATTTCTATTAATTGCTGCTTGTTTATAAATAGTTGGGATGCTGAGAATACTATCCCACATTGAATATGTATATATATATATATATATATATATATATATATAATAAGGTGAGAACTTAAAAACTTAGAAATTCAATTTTAATGTGTTGGATAGAAATTAATGATGATGAAAATTCCTAGACCAAATATATAATCACCATTAATCTAAATCCAAACATCTAACAATAGGGTTTTTAAGTTCTCAAATTCTCACCATATCATATATATATATATATATATATATATATTATTGTATTAAAAGTTCAAAAACTTGATCTAAATATTAATCACAAGATAGAGCTGCCCAAGGTGACTCATATTCAGTACACAAAAATTATTCTTAACAAGTGAGTACCATTTGGCTCACTTACGGATACGCCCAATATTCATGCGTTCTTAGAGTGCGCTTCCTGTCCTCTCTTCCTCTCCCCTTCACCAATTTTACCTCCTTCACATGGGTTAGTTTCTTGACGATTGAGTATTGTGTAGGTCACTTAGAGATCCACCAACCACCAAGGTACTTCCCTTTTCTCTCTCCTTTTACCAATATCCTCCCATTGTGCGTCCTCAATGTACACTCATGTTAAATACACTTAAAAATCATTCCTTAGGAGGGAGTATTGTGTAAGTGCTGAGCCTATCAGGCCAAGGTTGACTGAGGGAATACAAGAATTTAGCCCTTGGGGACACGAAGCTATTCTCGACCCACGCTTATCTATTTCATTTTGCTTTCAACAACTTCAACTCCACGCCCATTCTCTACACACTAACTAGGGTTTACTTAACTTAGCCGCCCGCTCTACTTTTCCTTTCGTTCAGGAGAGTAAATAAGATTGATTATGAAATTCCTGTTCAGAGATTGCGGTAGTGAGCCCGGTGAGTTTGAGTTGTCCAGTTCTCTTTATGTAAGTGGGACTTGCGCGTCCCATGGATCATGCATGGCTTCTAGAGGGACCTGTGGCTTTCATCAAGGTAAACTTTAAGAAGAGAGTCTCCAACTCGGTTCCTAAAACTTTGGGGGATGAAGCTCTTTCAATTGTAGCTTATACTTTCCCTTTCATGAATGATTTGTGTTTGTTAATCAATGAGAAAAGGGTATTTTGATCGTTGCGCCGAACAACTTGCTTTCATCGACCCGGCTTTTATATATTGCTCACTTAGGGGCTCACTTAGGGACACACTTGGGGACTTGTTTAATCATACATCTTCAAGGTACCTCCTTCTCCTCTTTTCTTCCCTCCTTTTACCAAATTTACCCCTTTTTCCATGTTTGTGTCCTCATTGTGTGTTTATGTCACTGTTGCAAAAATCTACCGATTTAAATTAGATCGGAGGCTATCCGAATCAAAAAATGGGTAAATCGGTCCATGAATTGGCCAATTTGAGCTGATTCCAAACGATGGCTGGGAGGCAACGAGGGCGGCGACAGGTGACGAGGGAGGGTGGGTTGGGGGGCAACGGCGGTAGGGGATAGGGCGGGGAGAGGACGGGGCGAAGGGGGCGGTGGGGGGGGGGGTGCAGATTGGGTGGGGGCGGCGGCCAGGTGCACGTCGGATGGGAGGGGCCAGTAGGGAAGGGGGTGGCGGGGCGGAGCGGATTGGGTTGGGTGTGGCTGGTGGCATGTGGGAGGGGGGGGGGTGTTTGATTGGGCTAGGGGCAACGGTGAGGTGAAGGGGGATGGGCAGCAAGTGGGCGGTGGGGCGGATCGGGGGCGAGGGGGAGGGGACGCGGGGGGCCAACGGGGGAGGCTAGGTGGCGGCGGCAGCGATCGGTGAAGGTGAAGGATGGGCGGCACGTCAGGGAGAGAGAATGGGGGGGAAGAAATAGTAGGTGGTATTTTCGTAATTAAAAATTGACACGACTCTGACTCAAGTAAAAAAAATAACTAACTCTAAATATTTTTAAAAAATCCAAAAAATATGAAAAATATCATAAAATATAATACACATCGTAACATAAAAATAACATCAGAATGACATGTTCTATAACTAATAACCTACTGATTTTAACTAAGTAGAAATTTTTGTTTAAGACTGATTTGAACCGATTCAACTGAACTGATTCCTAACTAATTTAGACCGATTCGTTCCGATTCAGTGACTCCCTTGGAAACCGATTCAGACCCTGATTCCAATTTTTACAACTATGGTTCATGTTGAGAAACCTAAAAACTAATCTTGAGGAGTGAGTATTTTAGACGCTTAATTGGGGCAAGTTTGGTTGTATTAAAATTATAAGAAACAAATGTAAAATTTGAAGGTTGAAAATTTCTTGGTATTTGGATGTCTAAAAATTTAGTCATAAGATTTCTTTTAGTTAAAACAAGTTTATATAAAAATTTTACAAACTAATATTTTCTCATAAAAAATAAAAAAAATTGAAGGAAGTTTTGGGAGGCACTCGTGGAAAATATTTCATTTTATTTTATTTTGTTATCATCCAAACATGTGAGGAAAAACTTTCAAATTTTTATGTCAATTCATTTTATTATATTTTTAGTTTTTATAATTTTTTTTATTTACATTATTTTTATGCCAACTAAATATATCCGTTGGATAAGGCAACGGGACCCTTTTGTATCTCTCCCGTTATGAATTTTACCCTCTTTCATGTGTGTATCCCTCATGTGCACTCTTGGTACCCCAAAAATCATTCCTATGTTGAGTTAGGGGAAGGCAAAAGGGCGCATCAATTAATTTTAAAAACTATTAATTTGTTTCCGGATGGGGTTTGGGATTGAACAATTTCCTTACTGTACGAACCATAGATAGAAATATCGTCCGATTCCACTCAAGATTGAACGATTTTCTTACTCGGAATCGGCCGATTTAAATCGGATTGGGTACGATGCGATTGAAAGTTGGTGTTGAATTGGGTATGGAATCGATTTTGGGTAAATTACTAAAATACCTTTGGTTTTATATTAAATAAATTATTTAGGCATGGGCAAAATGAGAATTAAAAGTTTACAATGATATAAATACCCCTTGCTCTCCCTCCACTGCCGCCACCGCCCCTTCCCTCCGGCCGTCTGCCGACGCCATTATCTCTGATGTCGCCCCTTGCCTCCGACCTCCCTCCGTTGGTTTGCCACCACCCATGAACGTAGGACAGTCGGGGCCGATGGGAAGGAGGTGGCTGGGCAGGGTAGAGGCCCAAGGAGGGGGACGGGGTGGGGCCGGCATGGGGAGGCAGAGCGGGGCGGGGCTAGCAGGGGGAAGGGTCAGGGCAACAGGAAGTGGGTGGTGGGGAGGTGCAGAGGCACGAGGAGGGGGGACGGGGCGGGGTCGGTGGGGGAGGCAGGGCAAGGCGGGGCAGGCAAGGGGAGGCGGGGCAGGCAGGGTGAGGCAGGAGGGGGAGGCCGGGCGGGGTGGGGCCAGCATGGCAGGTTGCCGGTGGTGGCGGCAGGGGTGAAGGAGTGGAATCGGGGTGGCATTCTCATAATTAAAAATTGACTTGACTCTGACTCGAGTAAAAAATAATAACTAATTCCAAATAATTTTAAAAAAAAATCCAAAAAATATTATAAAATATAATACACACAATAATATCAAAATGATATCAATACCTAATTTTTATATATTTATGTTATAAATTATCAAATTATTATATATAACCGATTAGACTGATTTGGACCGATTCACTAAACTGATTCTTGACTGATTTATATTGATTTGATCCGATTCAGTGACTCCCTCGAAAACCGATTCCGATTTTTGCAACTATGGTACGAACCATATAATAAATTCATTTGCGCCATTCAATAGGTTAAAATAGAGATTGTGTCGTTGAAGGGAATCTGATGAATCAATATGACATCATTAAGGATCAATTGGAAATCATTACATAAATATTCAGGCTATGCTTGGTTATATGAAAATGTTGTTCGATCTCCTAAAAGGAATATATATTTTATGTATTTTATAGAAAATAAGTATATATTTAATATCTATTATATTTAAAATAATTATGATTACAATTAATTATTTTCTTATGTGGAAAAAAATTCTCACATTTTTTCATCTCAATAGATAAGAAAAAAAATTGATTATATATGAGAAAGTACATAAGACCTACTTTGAAGTAATTATGATTATTTTATACACTTAAATACAATTATATGTTATTTTTATATAAAATGATAAATACAAAATAATTTTTTATTTTATATAACATATATTAATTAGAACTATTTTTGGAATGTTAATTATTTTAAATTTTTATGTCATTTATATTATTTTCAAGCTAACCAAACAAACATTAGAGGACAAATATATGCATGTACTAAGTAAGACCCACGCGGTACGCACAATATATTTTATTAATAATATATATAAGAATATACAAATTGATTTCAAATTTATTATGATATTATTTTTTTAAAAATAATGAATATTTATTTTTATTTAACAAAAAAAGTTATACAGAAATATCAAAAAAATTAATTTCAATAAGTAAAATATTTTTATAACTAAATAGAATTTAGTTTTAAATATTTTTAATTCGATTAGAATTATTTTCTAAGTTTTTATAATAAATAACAATATGTAAATAAATATATAAAAGGTAAAAGTCTAAATTAAGTATATTGTTAAGTAACAAAATATAATTTGACAATATAATTTGTTCAGGCGTGGACTTTCCGCCTTCAGCAATCATGTTTCACTCCAAATTAGAGGGTTCGGCTAGATCTTGGCATCCTTACCCTTAAAAAAACTATATAAGTAAAATAAAATAAAAATAAAGTATCCAATAAGAAATACACGCGATATTTTTTATGTTATCCTTTAAGAGTTAATTTGAATTTTTATATCAGCGATAATGATACTCATAATTAATTAATTTCTTTTATTCTTTACAAATTATAAAACTTATTAAATTTGTGCCCGTCAATTCTATGCCACCGTACATAGTTCATCCCACGAAGGCGAAATTGAGTGTCAGTTCGTTGCAAATAGTGCTGGAGCAAGTAATTGTCCGATGTTGAATGCGCCGGCACCTGCGCGACATTTGGTGTGCCAAAATTAATTAGGTCTAACACAAGCTTGAATTGCAAATAGTGGTCAAAGCTGAACACAGTTAACACAATTTAATAACGTATTAAAGTAATATAAAAAATTGACTTGGAGGAGTGATTGATGGCGGTCAATATAGGGGACAAAATGGACTTTGACTAAATTCTAAATTAACCCTGTTTCTCTCGTCGACTCTTCTTCCTTCCAATTCCAATTGTGGCGTCTCACAGCAGCAATGGCGCTATTGACACTGACCTGATCTGGCTTTGCAACTCCAAGCAAGATGAAGACTTCCGCAAGTGAGCGGCAATACTCAATAGCAATGTTCTGGCTAAGCCTCTATGCAAGATAGACTCTTTAGCAAGACTCTGATTTGGCGAGGCAAAGGCGCAGTTAAGGAGCAGCAAATCTTCAAAGCAGCAAAACTTTGGTGCCAGCTTCCTCCGGCAATGGTGGATTAGGTGGTACACCCTGATGAGAAGCAGCAACTCTCAATACAACAAAGGCGGCAAGAGGGGCAGCAAGGCTCTTCCTATCTCCTTCTAATCGACCTCTGTTCCACCGGCAGTACTTCAATTCCTCCCCTTAGTGGACCAACAACGTGCAATCCAGCTTTGGCGTTTGGCTCCCTTCCTTACGATTGTGGTATGCTTCCGCACAAAGACTTCGGTGGCAGCAATCTCTTCACCTTCCTTCTCAGGTGCACCAGTGTGAAGCTCTCCCCTCCGGCGACGACGACAACCTCTGACAACCGTCAGCTTCGGGCTCCAACAGGGGACAAGATGGGTTGACTAGCAACAATACCTTCTCTCCTTAGCTGTGAACTTCTCCCTTCGGTGCTTACGGCAAGCAATGGTGGTGAGACGTTCCCAAGGCAACGAGCATACAACAGTAAACAAGCCACTCTCAGGCAGAACACCAAGGTAATGATAATGCTTCAATTCGGGGCACTCCGGCTTGCACTAATATTGCAGCACGTATGGCAGGTAGCAACTTGTTTTCCTCAGACTTTGGCAGCAACTACTCTAGGCAATCAGTATTAAGACTCCGGCAAGATTGGGATGTGACGATGATCTTTCTTTAGCCATGAACATCAACAACTCCTTCACAATCTCTCCTCTTAGCAAGACGAGGCTGCTCACTACCAACGTCTTGCTTTTGTGTTCTTGAACTTTAGATGGAAGTGATAGATAGCAACTCCTTGTTAACGCTCCAAACAACACCTAATAAGGCTCCTGGGCAATCCCCGCAGCAATGGTTCACATAACTTCTTCCTCTCCTTTCGGCATGGTACTAGATGGCAAGATATGACTACATAGCAAGTGGTGACGAGACTCAAAAGACAACGTCAGCAATATAGTTTGGCTTCATGTCAACAACTACCAGATCACGATTTTGGCAGGGCATCTGAGCAACCGACTTGGTCTCGGTGGCCTCCAGCAAAATTTCTAACTCTCTACTCTTGATCTCAGCAACACTCCTTAGTGAGCCAAACTCCGGTGAGACTTCTAGGTATACCAGCAATACGTCGAAACTCCAAAAGGCTCACAGCTTCACGTGCAAAGCTCAAGGCAATAGCAAAACTCTGAAACTCGGTGTGGGGCAGCTCCAGAACTTCTTTTCATGCAGTGTAGCAGCAGCGTGCCGGCTCTTCTACTCGGCAAACTTTGCACCAATGAGAAGGCTGCAACCAAGGCAGGCCTTTGATAAACATCGTGATGGCAAGCTGGCAGAAACGACACTCGGCAACATACCCTCCCTCCAAGGCAGCAAGGAATATGGCAACAAAGCTTCAATCGGGCTTCATGGTAATGGTCTAGGAGGCAAGGCTTGGAACAGCAAGGCAGCAAGGTGACTCCTTGGTGGACTCCGGCAACACAATAACAACAAGGTGGGCAAGCAGTGGTTTTCCAGGCAAGAAATTTCCAAGCTTTACTCTTCAGCAAGATGGGCCTCGATATCTTCTTCCCTTGCTTCCACTCCGGGTAGGTCCACTTCAATCGACGACCGTGTTCAGTAACGCTCCGAGTAAGTGGCAGAAAAGCTTCAAACAGTTTCGCGAGGTTTGGCAGCACTCATACGGTGGTGTGCCTCACTCCACGGTGATGCCGGCGAGATGCTCCCAGGTAGCAACTTTTCACAACGGCAGGACAGAGCAGCGAGGCATGGCCAAGCACAGCTCTAGCAAGGCAGCGACTCCCTGGCCAAGCAGCAACAAAGCTTCGATTCCAAGAGATGGCGCTGCAATAGCGGCAAGTTGGCAGCGTCCAAAATGCAGGCGAGGTGAGCGAAGGTTCTCCGTCTCAAAAACTTTACCCATTTTCTTCGCTAAGTTCTAAAATTTTCTCTCCCCATATCATTCATTCTCGGTTGTTCATAGAGCTCGAGAGCCCTAATGCTTTACATGTCATCACGAGCAGCTTCAAATTTCTCTTACATTATCTCCTCCAATGACTCGGCCCAACCAGTGTGGTACATTATTTTGATTAATATAATTATAAATATATTAAAATATATTATTATTTTTAAAAGTTTTAATTTAGATAGAAGTATGGTCAAATATTTTTCTAATAATGAATATTTTAATTATAATTTAACATTAAATAAGTATTAAGGGACTCATAAAATTATTGTGAGGTCAGACTTAGCCAGGATCATAATTGTAAAAATTAGAATTAGACATTAAATAAAATTAAAAAGGAGTCATTGAATTGGACCGATTCATTAAAACTCAGACAAGAATCAATCAAAATTGGTGAGTTTTTTAATAAAGATGTTTCTCGCCACATTTTATCTTATTAAAATTTAAATATATTTACATCCTTTATATACGCTTGGATATCTGCTATCAAACTATGGAATTGAATTGAAGGATACAACTTTTCGAAAAAATTTAATTATTAACATTTTTTACCAATTCCAACTCAGTACAATGCAGTTAAAACATCCTATAGACACTCTCTAGATATATTACTTGTGTAAGTTTTGAATTACAGAATGAGTCATATTCTTGGTGGAAGGTTAAATCGATTCACAAAAATAAAAAGAGATATTGTAGTTTTTGTCATCAGTTAATTGCAAAACCAAAGCTAGAAACTGATCAAAGAAAGGTTTTGTATCCTTGAAATATAAATTTCATAATGTAATTGTAAACCAAATCTAGAAACTGGGCATGGTTAAAATTTAGTCAAGTTAGACTATTTTGACTTCATATTTATTGTATTATCTAGTTATTTCTCTTATTATAAAATATACATTTTACTTACTAAACACCAATACTTTATTTTATATAATCATTATTTTTTAAAATTTCTCTCATATCAATTAATATAAAAATTAAAATCATTATTTTTAAAGTTCCTTTGAATAAATAAATATTATATTAATATGAAAAAAATTGAGTAACCACGGTTAATATACCTTAGTTTTTATAATTTTGAATAATAATTTATTAATGAACTTTAAAATATCACAAAAATTATTAGTTTATAATATTTATCGATTATTCAATCAATCATTTGGTTGGACGGAAAAATATTGTAGACACCCGAATCCGACACTAACCGGCGAGCTTAGATTTGGTCTCAAGATCTCGTGCGCGTCGCAGTTTATCTATGAGCTTGTGTCGAGTGTTGGAAGTTATTAGAGTTCGACGAACCCAGGCGCCAGCAAACCCCTTCTTCTTCTTCTTCTTCTTCTTCTTCTTCCTTCTCGGCCATGTCCTCGACACCATCAATGGCTGCCACTACAAGGCGCTTGGTTTTCCTCCTCTTCGTCGATCTTCTCTTCCTTGGATCATCCGTGTCTGAGGTGTCGAATCGTAGGAGCTTCGAATGGCAGACCCTCACCAAGTCCAATTTCTCCGCCCAGATCCGCACGCAACCTCACCTCCTCCTCCTCGTTACCCTACCTTGTACGTATTTCATCTCCATTTTTTCCCTCCCTTGTGATTTTCTCTGTTGGTCTTAATTGGAACAGTGGGGTTTTAGTTTGCTTGATCATTGTCTTTTTTAGAGAAAAACGCTGTTGTAGAGTAATGAACTGTTGCTTGATGATGGAAATTGGAATTGATAGCGTGATTGGATGTGATGATCGTGTTGGTTTTTCTTGACGTAAAGATGCATCCTTGTCGTTTTTTTCGTGGGGAGGGGGGGGAGGGTATCTTTGATTCGATTTGAATGTGAAGATATGCTAGCATTCTGTTGGAGTTCAAGACTTGGATGAGTAGTGACTGAATGTTGCTAGTTTAAGATTATCATTGCCATGATTGTCATCATCATTACCTTCTATTTTATAGGTTGCAATATTGAAATGTAGACCTTTAATTTTCTCACTTCTTTTGTTGGCAAAAACGGAATTCTTATTTTCCCCATAAAATTTATTGTATATTGATTATTGGCTTTTTCATATTTGGCTCAACTCACAGTTTGATGTTGAATTCGCGTTGCTTCAGGGTCAGGAAAATCTCGCTCCCTTATGAGGGAAGTATCAAACAAGATTTCCGACAGACCAGATAAATATAAAGATTTGAAACTTATGGTAGTATATAAAAATTTAGAGAAGACATTGGCAGATATTGTAGGTGCCACCGATGAGGAGGCAACTTTGATTTGCTATCGTGATTCCAGTCCATATAGATACAGAGGGAGGTTTAGAGCCCAGAATGTATTGGCTTCTGTATATCACCTTATTTCACAGCAACCGAATGAATTTCCAATCAAACCAATAAAGACTCGAGAAAGCCTGTTGTCATTTTTAAGGTCAACAGACAGATCTTTTCTTCTCCTTGAAACATGTGGATGGTCAACTAGATTGCTCCATCAAAGCAATCAGAGCATGCTTAACAAACATATATTAGAAAATGGTAGGCCCTTTCCGTTGTCTTAATTTCTTCTCTTACAGTTCTTTTGTTTCTTGCGCACTTATCAGAAATATCAATGCAGGGATGCTTTTGGCAGAAAATTTGACCATAAAGGCTAAAGATATTAGCAGGGATGAGACCCTGAAGGTTGGCTAGTAGTTTTATCTTAATCAAAGTGACAATGATTTTGGATAAATTGGAAGGGAATGCACCATATTGTTGAAGTTCCTGATTCATAGTTTCTTTTGGCTCAAACACAGGATCTAAACTATGAAAAGCTAACTTGTGATCCGGAATTTGAGGTTAGTGGAAATCTTTGGCCTGGGGATACTACCTGGGATAATAAATCAGCCTCAATTTTGGAAAATGGTGGAGGCGATAATGGCATATCATGTTCGACAAAAGAATTTCAGCATTTTAAATTATTCTTCTCGAATTTGAGGATACTTGCGGGAGACCATTTTCTGCCTCCTGAAAAACAAAGATTTGGGTTTTTGTCCGATCCATCTTTGTTTCCTCTATTGGGAGTTCAAACTATACCTGGTTGGTTGCTTTCTGTTCACTATGCTGGGTGTCCAAAGTGTTCAGGGATGATCAGGGAGAGTGGAGAACTTAAGAATGCCGTATTGACTCTAAGATCAGTTGTCAATGAGGTAGGTTATGTAACCTTTTCTTGGTGCATAGTCTTTTCTCTCCTCATTGCTAGAATTCCCAATCAGTTTCACCTTATGTAATCATGTATTGATAAATTCAATTTTGTTTTCCACTAAGGATTTGAAAAATCTTTCTCCTTGCTATATGTAATGTTTCTCTAAGGATACCGTGAAAGCAGACAGCAAAAAATAACTTCGTTCAACTGTTAGATGCTTTGTTATTATGTCATGTGAATTGGCATAAATGGGTTCCCCTTTACTTGATGTATATCTCATGCTTGTTTCTGTTAATATTCATTCATTCAAATGCTCATCATACTATTTTAAATAATTTTTTTTCATATTGCAGTTGCAAGATGAGGGTCATGAGTTTGAGCCCACCTTACCTGCAGATAAATCATCAATAATTCTTTTCATTGATAGATCATCAGAATCAACTAAAATCAGAAGAAGAAGTGCATCTGCTCTTGAGGTGTTTAGAAATGTAGCTCTTAGTAGTCATTCTTTCAAACCAGAAACAAAAAGGAAAGGGTCTGGTTTGAAAAGTATATTGAGATCATCTGATTTAAACATGCGAGTCTCAGTTGCACCGAAGTCTGCCAAGTATAAGAATCATATGGCCTTCATGATTACTAAAGATGGTGAAGCTGTTTCTTTAGGAAATTTAGCTGATAGTCTACAGAGTCAATCTACTTCTGGCATTTTGTCATACCTACTTCTGAAAAGTCAGTTAAAGGGGCCGAAGGTGAGTATGATTGCTGAAAAAGCTGGTTTCCAGCTTTTATCTAATGATTTTGATGTCAATGTTGTAGAATCTTCTTTTTTAGAGAAAAAATTGATCTTTCAGACGAGACCATGAGTGCACAATTAAACCTGAATTCAGATCTTGCTGGAAAATCAACCAATGAAGCGAGCGGCAGTGAATTAGTTTCTGTAACTGACAATGATAATGTCTTTAGCAAGCATTCTGAACCTATAGACAAACGCACAGCTGCTAGTAGTCAGAGAGATGAAATAGGCTGTAGTGAAATTGCAAATATAGATTCCAATGTATCAGCTGAGGAGGTAAAAGAGGCAGACTTGGTTGTCTCTGAAGACAATAAAGCTGACCTTTTCAAGGGTCGTGGAGGAAATCTGGAACTTCCAGTCAGACTTGATCAACAGCGCATCCTAATGGGTGAAGATATGTCACAAGCACATGAACACATGACCAATGAGGATTCTGATCTACGTCTTGGTGCTCACCCCAATATTTTTTCTGAGCCAAGTAGTTCATTTGTGCATGAAAATTTTCAAGAGACGGAGCACCAGTTTTTTGAAGGATTTTTTTATTATAGTGATGGCGGATATCAACTGCTAAGGTCTCTTAGCTCAACTTCCCATGTTCCTTCAGCAATAATTATTGATCCAATTTTGCGGCAGCATTTTGTATATCCTGAAGACAAAACCTTCAACCACTCTTCATTAGTTAATTTTGTTCAGGACTACTATAATGGAAAACTTTCTTCATATCATATGTTAGAACCTGATGTTTTTACTACCAAGGGCTTTCCTCGTCCGCCGTTTGTCAATTTGGATTTTCATGAGGCTGATTCAATCCCAAGAGTGACCACCAACACATTTTCTGCTATGGCACTTGGTTTTGATCAACACAACAAACAAAGGCCAGAGGTGAATGTTGTTGCACATAACGTAAGTCCAGCTTGGGGAAAAGATGTTCTAGTGCTGTTTGGAAATGCTTGGTGTGGTTTTTGTTTAAAGATGGAGCTACTGGTCCGGGAAGTTTATCGCGCTTTTAAGGGCTACAGCAGCAGTTTTCATAATGGGTCTGAGCTAGGCCATGCTCCAGGTAATTAAATGTTTTATTTCAATAAGATGTTCTCCTGCGAACAAATAGAGGTTAAATTATATTTGTCCACAGCTGTTGATGTGGATGTGTCATTGGATGAGATGCCATCTATTTTTTTCATGGACTGCACACTCAATGACTGTAGCGGTATCCTGCATTCCCTAAACCAGGTACCTTCAAACAAATTGCTTCATATTTATATAGGAAATGATGCTTCTATTTTGTCACTTCTCTTAAAAACTAAATATGTGAGAAAAGAAGTGATCATTTTTCAAGCATTTCTTCATGTTCAAAACTATAATAGAAGTTTGCATGTGAACAATCTATGCAGGAGAGACAATTGTTTCCCTCTAGCTTAATTGAGGAATCTTAGGATCAAATTTTTGCTAGTTATCTTTGTTTCCTAGAAAGACAAGCTTTTTGTGAGGAACAATTTGATCTATGGTAGCCATTTCTTATTTACGCTTCTTAACAATGACCAAGTAAAGTGAGGACGGACAATATTCAATTTATAGTAGTTATTTTATTTTCTAGATATCTTAGAAGTGTCTAATATAAGAGTTTCTAGTTGCACTAGTATTTAAGTCTTATAATAATTTAGAGTCAATGTTTGTTGGAATTCCTATTTGAATCGTATTTAGTCGTTTCTTATACAAGTTAAAGTCTTAGTTATTTTTTCTAATTCAAGTAGGATCTTATGTAGGTTATTTGCCACATCAATCCAACATATTATTGAATAAACAATATTTTCTTTGTTTTGTGCTACTCCTTGCTCATCTTCTTTGTGATTTTGAGTAAAATTAGAGAGAAGAGGAATCTTTGTGAGCCTTTTTCTTAAGTTACCTTAAAGTTTGCATCAAAAAGTTAAAGATATCTACGCAATTTTAAGTTTCTAGCAATGTTAGAAAAAGAGGGGAAGTGTGGTTATGAATATGTTGATTATTTTACTAATTTTTTTCTTTGGAGGTACATAAAGATGTATCCTTTCGAAATCTGTAACATTGTTTTGACTAGTTTTGTTCTATTTGATTTGTATGAATTGGCTTATTGGTCATTCATAATTCACACCCATTTCAATGTAGAGGTGTAGATGATGTTGATTATAGTTATCAATTAATTGGTTGATCTGGTAGTACATAGGAAGCGAGCCTGTGTTAAAACTTGCCTTTTTTATTTTTATTTTTTCAAAAAAATTTTCACATGGGTTTGCTCTATTTATGTGGAAAGCAATCTATTGATCGTACACAATCTACACCTCCAACTTCAGTTTATTCAGAAAGAGTTATAGATGTTAAAAAAGCTGATTGTTGTTTTTCCCCTAAAAACCAGAGTGACCTCTATCCGGCATTGTTCTTGTTTCCGGCAGAGAATAAAAGTGCTATTCCTTATCAAGGTGAATTATCAGTTGGTGGGATTATTGAGTTTCTAGCAGCTCATGGTGCCAACTCGCATTTTCTTTATGGAAGTGTTGGTCAGTTAATTCTATTGTTTCCTAAATTCCATGTGTTTTCTGATTTCAGCCACATGGACAAGCTCTTAAAATGATTTTAATCCTTACAGGTAAGTTATGGACTAGGCCACAGCAAGATCATGTGAGCATGAACCTATTGAACGAGGATTCTTCTGCTGGTGTAAACAGTCAACCTCTTATCAAGGTGCATGACCACCATGAAGTTCCGAAGGATAGTACTACTGACCTGCCTATCGAGAGTCGTCCTTATAATGAAAGCAATGTTGAAGTTTCTGTTGGCTCAGTTCTTATGGCTACCAATAAGCTGATCAATTTGCCACCATTTGATAACTCCACGATTCTTATTGTAAAGGCAGACAAAAACATAGGATTTCAAGGAGTAATTGTTAACAAGCGGATAAGCTGGGATGTTGTCAACAATGCAAATAAAGAGTTTTTGTCCCTAAAACAGGCTACTTTATCTTTTGGTGGGCCACTTGTGACACATGGAATGCCTCTAGTTAGCATAGTTCGATCACCTGCTGATGAAGGGTACTTGGAAGTGTTTCCAGATTTTCATTTTGGTGATCAGGTAGCTACAACCCATGCAATAAAACGGATCAACTCTGGTGATAGATCTGCAGATGACTACTGGTTTTTCCTAGGCTATTCAAGCTGGAACTGGGATCAACTTTTTGATGAGCTTTCAGAAGGTGCATGGAATCTCAGCAATTATCACTTGGCCGAGTTAAAATGGCTTGGTAGTTAAATAAAGACGATTTTGTAAGTGTTGAAAGCATTTTAAACCACACATTCTTGGTTTTACATACATTTTTGGTTTCCAACATTTTTGTAGAACTATAAGGATTAATTAACAGCTGAAGGCAAGTGTTAACAGGATAGCCAAAACTGAAATGGATACAATTGCTCGGATTATTGCTGTAAAATATGGACACAAGTGATTGTTATGATTCATTTTTTCCCCTTCTGTAACAGGAGCATCCTAGGATGCATTGCTAGAGTTTGTTTTTGGGAGTCCTATTTCAGATGTAATATTTATTTGTTGTTCTATTTGCCCAAACAAAATGTTTCAGTCTCATCAATCTATTGTCTTTACCTATCTCTGAGTGTTAGTTTCTTACTTCCAATAAAGGTTGAAGAAGAGGATGACTTGAGGGGTAGCAAAGCTTGGCATACTTGACAAAGAGATTGAAGGAGCACTTAGTTAACAGGATTATTGTTATAATAAAAATGATTCGGTCTAATGGTCTTTCTTTTATAATTCAGATTCTTTTTGACAGATGCTTTATTAAATGACAGTGGCACAGTCGGTAACGGGGATAGCTAAGTTGGGAGAGCTTCAGACTGAAGATCGCATATTTCGCCGTGTGTTTCCGCAATTTTTTCCCTTTTTCTTTTCATACGACTTGATTTTTCTTTGATGGCGATAACCGTAATGAGGCCTATGGAAACGATCTACTTGTTATATGTGAGGATATTATTTTCCAAGTAATCTAAACACAACAGTATTTCGTTTTGAAACATTTTGTACTTAGCTTGGAGAAAAAAACACGTACAACTTTGCCAATCACTCTTTATACATCATCAACGAGTGTTGGAGGCGATTTCTGGGCATGGCCTAGTTTATCCTGAGCACAATCAACAGCACAACTAGAACTGTCATCTCTCGGCCTCCAAGAACAGAACCGAAAAGATTAAACCACTAAGAAACAGAGCTTGCTCCCACTCAGCCCAAGCAAAGATGGGCGATAGATCAGCTGAAATTCTATATGCACCCAACAACAATGGGCTAGTTAAGATGACCTACACAGGCAGTTTGAGCCTAGCCTTGCTAGGGGAGTTAATGGGTATACGATCCGCTATACAGATGCGGAGGAAGACGTTGGGAGAATTGTGCAAACATGTAAGATTGGTGATTACAAATAATAAAGAGAAGTAAATGAAGTAGAGGATGCAAAAAAAAATTTGAGTGTTTCGGTAACTTCGCTTACATTTATGGGGCAACAACAAGGTAACCTCTTTCTTCGTTACTATAGCATATTACAAGCATAACACGCACACACTTTCAAAATACAAAGTAACGTTACTACTCAAGAGATCACGTTTATTTAAAGAATAACAAATCTCTTAAGTCTTCCAAAAACTACTTACAAAAGAGGAGAGCTTAAAGCTATAATTGAGAGAATGAAAACTTGGATGGATTGAAACTAACATTCAACACCTTGCTATTTATAGAAATGGAGAGCCACCAATTAGCTTACCAACCAAGGAAGGTTTACATTGATAATTACCATGTGTGAAATTGACTACCCATCTTTAAACGGTTAAGTTCGCACTTAGGATTGGTGAAATTATTTTACTATGTACCAAACGAAGGTATGTGAAGCCACAATTTCAACTTGCATCCACACTTATTTTAATGAAAATTAATATAATTACTATACCTCCGTTTCTAACATCCTCCCATTTGAAGTTTAGTTTCCCATGCACCTTATTGCTGTCGTTTCATCACTTGACTAAGTGACTACAAGCCTAAGAGAAGTTCTATACCAAATGAACTTCTTCCTTGTTATTGGCTTTGTCAAAACATTTGCTAAGTTGTCATCAGTGTGAATCTTTTGTAGTGAGACTTGCCCATCTTCAACCGTGTCAACAATAAAATGAAATCGTACATCGCGTATTTTATACAAACATGAAATACATGATTCTTAACTAAAACTATGTTTGATTAGTATAAAAAAATATAATTGACATAAAAATTTTAAAAGGTTGATCTATTAATATATATAATTAAATAATTAATTCTTTTACAATGTATTTTATGTCCAAATTAGTTATAATTGCCTTGTGGTCTACTTGTGTGATCTCCATGAGAAAAAAATATCTTTCCTTTTGTCTTATCTATTGAAATTAGAAAAAAGGAAAATTATATTTTTTCTTATTTAAGAGTACATAGATGGGTCATATAAGATAATCATGATTATTTTGTACTCTGATGGATGTAAATGTGTATAATTTTATTACAAAATAATTAACTAAATATTTTCATGAAAAATATATTAAATTTAGCTATTTTTAAAATAAAATTTTAAATTTTAAAATTTTCATGTCATTTATATTATTTTTGTGACAACCAAACAAACCTTAAGCGTATGCACTCTGACTCTCACAATGAATATTTGTCCTTTTCAGCATAAAACCCAATTCTTCAAGTAATATTTTTAACTAAATAACTTCATTGTACACATCTATAATTGGAATATATTCGGCCTCCGCAGTCGATAGTGCAACAATAACTTGCAACATTGATGCCTGTGTCATTGCCAAAGTAAACACATACCCAGTTGTAGATCTTTTTATATCAAAATCTTCAACAAAACCTACATCCACAAAACTAATTAATTTCGTACTTTGACTACCATAGCAAATAGTCATATCAGGAGTGCCCTTAAAATAACTAAGGATCCATTTTCGACCCAAATTCACATAGCAAATAAACATATCAGGAGTGCCCTTCAAATAACAAAGGATCCATTTTACAGCATTCTAATGATCTCGACCTGAAATGTCTGGTCTGGTGCAACCTGACATAACTATATGACTTGATGAAATGTTTGGTCTAGTGCACACCATAATAAATATAATACTTATTGTTGATGAATACATCATTTGAGACATCATTGCCTTCTTTGATTTTGTACTAAGGCATTGTCTAGAAGATAATTTAATACCAACAAGAAGAGGGGCATTTACTAGTTTAGCATTTTGCATATTGAAGTGGTGCAAAATCTTTTCAAAACAACTCTTTTAAGTTATCCCGATCTTCCTATTTTCTCTGTCTCTAAGTATGTTCGTCCCAAGTGTCGTACTTACAATTCCCAAGTCTTTCATATCAAATTCTCAAGCCAAAAGAGATTTCAAGGCTCTTATCAAACGCATACATGTGCCTGCAACTGACATGCCATCAACGTATAGTAACAAATAATGAAGTTGTCACATTCATAGTTGTAGATATAAGCACAATAGTCAGTTTCAAATTTAAGACAGGGAAAACTCACTATGAAAGAGTTAGCTTTTCAACAAGTTCCGAAGTTTGATATAAATTCAATCATTTTCATTTCTTCATCTATAGTTTGCATTCATTTTTTCTCCTTTATAGCTTTATCAAAGTATTGAGGTTCAAAAATAAGAAAAACAACATTAGTCTATAATTTCTTGTAAAGAGCGGACCTTCCTTGCAAGAGAATTTGAATCAATATCATCCGGCCTCACTTGCCACTCTCTTTGAAAAGTAGATGTAGGAGTAGATAGTGGTGAACTAGAGGAACTTAGAATATCTCCATGGTCTTTAACAATTTTATTGGTAGGTAGTGTTTTATCTCTTACTTCTTCTACTTCCACATATGACTTCTTCAAATGAGCTTTATACTCTTTCTATGTTTCATTCTTATTAAAGATCACATCTTTTGAAATTATCAACTTGTTGGTTGTGAAATTTAATAACCTATACCCTTTGGATTCTTCACAATATCCAATAAAAAGATATTTTTTTAACTTTTTCATTAAATTTACTTATTTTTTGTGATGGAATATGAGAATATGCAATAGATTAAAAAATTCTCAAGGTACTCACTTTAGGTTCTCTTATTTCAAGCTTCAAATGAAATCTTATTTTCAACCGCCTTAGTAGGACATCTATTGAGAATCTATACTGCAATATTTACCTCCTCTGCCCAAAATTTATACAAGAGGTTCTTGTGTGTAAACATGCATTTAGCCATTTTAACAATCATACTATTTTTCCTTTCTACTACACAATTTTGTTGAAGTGCATAGTTGTAATCAACTCCTTTCTAATGCTATTGGACTTGTAAAAGTTCTAAAATGCCTTTGAATTGAATTCTCCACCTTTATTGGTTCTCAAAACGTTCAAGTAGAGTCCACTCTGTTTCTCAACTTAAATTCATCAAACTTGGAAAATACTTGTGATTTTTCATGTAAAAAGTAAACTATGTCATTCTTGTAAATCGTCAATAAGTAAGAAGAAATGCATTACCCCTTTAATTATTAAAGTATTTTTGTTGAACTACATAAATCGGCATGTACAAGCTCAAGTGGGGCTTTTATCCTCTATGATAGACTCTGAAAATAATAACCTATGTTATTTCCATACACATCTTTCACAAAGTTATGGTCCTGATGAATTTTTCGTACACCAATCACCATATTCTTGTACTTTAACAATACAAGACTTTTAAAATTTAAGTGAACATACCTCAAGTATTATAAAGAGACATATCATTACAAGTAGTTTTCAAATCATAAAGGCATTCTCAATTAAAAAATGTTGCTACTATCCATCTCCACCTTGGTAACTACTTGATTATTATTTTTGTCAAGTATTTCATACTCTTTGTAGTCAAAAGTCACATTGTCTCCCTTTTGAAGCCATTGTCCAATATTTAACAAACTTGTAGTCAAATTGGATACATAATACACATCATGAATGTACTTGATAGTTCCTTGTTTACTTGACACCAAAACCACAACTTTGCAAATCATGTCTCTAGTTTACCATCTCCAGATTTCACACTAAAGGAGAAATTATCATCAAATTAAACAACTTTTTTTGGTTTCCGGTCATGTGATTGATACATCTACTATCAACATACTAAACATTATTTTTCTTGGGAAGACATACAAGAATATAATACATCACCTTTGTCATTTTTCTCAACATAGTTAGCTTTCCTATCATCTTTTTCAACAAAGTGGTCATCTATCTCTTCCTTCCTTTGTACCTAGAGTCATTTGGATCATAAGCATGGTACAAACATCTTTCACATCTATGATAGCAATCTTTTGCAACATGGTTCATCCTCTTACAAATGTAGCACTCTTTTATCTCATTTTTATTTTAGTATTTTTCATAACCTTCTCCTCTACCATCATTGTATTTTCTCTTCCACTTTTGTAATTTTGTACTCCACCTCTTCCACCATGAAACTTATTTGAAGCTTCACCCTCTTATATTTCCTTGTATTTTTCATATTCAATTTTGATTGAAAAGCTTACTCTAGACCTAATGTAGATATTACTCTATTCATCCATTATTCATACACACCTTAAGAGAGCTCATCAACTCATTAATAGACAATTTAGACAAATCTTTGGATTTTTCAATAGTTGTAATAACATGTTCAAATTTAGAAGACATGTTTTTCAATATTTTTTCAACAACTTTCTTATCTGTAATATTATTATCATATTCCTTAATTTTATTCACAATGACAATAACTTGAGAAGACAAATCACACTTTTACATTTTTTCATACAAATATTATTAAAATTAGCCCATAAATTTTAAAATTTTACCAAAAATTACACTGATGCTGCCTTTGAATTTATTCCTCAAAATCTCCCAAACATCCATAACCTTTGTTGCTCTCTTAATTATTAAAAAATAACTTTACTTACTCTTTATTATACGAAGAAAAGGGTTTTTACATCTCTTTTTTATTCTCCTTGTATTCTTTTTTCTTTTCTTCGCTTTAAGTGACTAGAATTTTGTTACTTTAAGGCTCTTCATATCTATTTTCTATCATTTCTCGTAAATCTTTTGACATAAAGAAGTCTTTCTTTTATATAATCCATTACTTATAACTTTTATTATCTCCACCAAACATTAGAATAAAAAATTTTATATGCAATCTAAAGTCATGATTTTTCTCTCTAAGTTTTTGAAAAAAAATGGTTTCTTGCAAAGGTTTTTCAATAAGAGATCAAGAAAAATCATCAAAGCTCTAATAATAAATTTGTTGGGACGAACAAGATAGAACATGTATTAAAAAATAATTGGTAAAATAAAAGATAAACTCACCAAAATTAGAAGGGAAGGAGCTAATGGGTCGTCAGCCCCAAGCCCACGTTTTCTTCTTTTTTTGTTTTGCTACTGTTCTCAAAAGATGGCAACGTTTGGGGAAGGTGGGCATTACTATCTAATTACTCCCATACATCCTACTTATTACAACACATGTCATTAGTCTCCAAATTACAAATTACTAACCTTTTCTAACAGATTTGACACTTTAAATTTTGCCAACACAAGCGAACTGATACGATAAGATGGGAAGAAGCTCCATTTTATACATTTCAATAAAGAATAAATTGATGACTATAATAATAATATCAAGATACGGGGGAGTCAGTTTCACCGTCATCACATTTTTCTTATTCTTTGTCGTATTAACTTCTTTTTTGTTGGAAAAAACACTTGTTTTTTTAAATAGACAGGTATAATCAGGCGTCCGAAAACCATTTTAACTGCCATGCATGAAGATTTCATTTTCCAAGTAACCTAAACACGATCGCATAAAATTAAGTTGTCATTTTCTACACTCACTATCCCAAATTCTTCGTAACACCAGTTTTTCAGTTGGAAGCATCTCATAACGTACAGCTCGTACTTAGTTTGGACGAAAAAAACTACAGCTTATGCCAATCACTCTTTATACATCATCAACAACTGTTGGAGGCGATTTCTGGATATGGCCTGGTTTATCTTGAGCGCAATCAACAGCACAGCCAGAGCTGTCATCTCTCGGCCTCTCCAAAAACACCACCCAATAGAAAAAGCCACTAAAAAACAGAGCTAGCACCCACACAGCCCAAGCAAAGCCGGGCGATAGAACAGCTGAAGTTCTATATGCAATCAACAAAAGGATGCTAGTTAAGATGACCCAGACAGGCAGGCCAAGCCTAGCCCTGTTAGGGGAGTCGACGGGCATGAGATAAGCGATATAGTTGCTCAAGAAGATGAGCAGGGAGAGCACATAAAGAGAGGCCATGGTGAAAATTGTCCAGAAGCTGTTGCGACCTTCAATCACGTCCAAGATTGTGTTGATGGACAGCATTGCCAGGGCAGGGAGTAAGGAGATCACAATAATGGAGACCCGAATTGCGAATTCTTTCGCTGGTTCTGCACCCATGGCTGTAAGTGAAGAACAAGATCTGCAGTGCAAAGGAGTGGAATTGTGAAACGAAGAACAGCTGTGCTCTATTGGATCTTGAACGATATTTTTTTATGGGGATGGTTAGTTTCGGTTTCGGGGCAGCGTGGTGGGAGGAGCAAAGAGTACTCTGCTTGTGGGTGATTGCGTGGTGCACTGCGCACCACACACACCCAGAATTATCCCCTCAAATGCCACACACACACACACAATCCCCCCACCTCCCAGCTCACACACTCACATAACACTCACACACATTAATTGGCTAGCGTGACGTTCACCCACCCAGTTACCAAGAAAAGAGAAGGGAGAAATAGCAGGGATAGAGCAGCTGGGATAGAGCTGATAAAAATTTTTTGGGACGAGGCTTGGGGAGTCGTTTTTGAGCCCTCCAATCAAAATGCCACACGGTGATATTTTATTTTTTAGGACGACTGAGAGAAGGAAATTTTCTCTGCTGGAAATAGATTTCAAGGTTTAGCCACTCGTGAAGTTCTAGAAAATCGCCCTGCTCAAAATTTGCAAATTTCTCTTAGCAATTATTTCATAATTTTATTGCAATATCCATGACTAATTTTTTTGTGGAATTTTCATGGCATCTTGTCTAGAATAAGCCAAATCTTATGGTAGTGATGGTTGGCACAAAAATCAAAATTTTTTGATGGGTGGAGATTGTTATCGTGAGTAAGAAAGAGGCCTACATTCATTAACATCTCCAAATTTTTTGGCACATTTTTCAGATTGAATACTGATGTAGTAAATAAAATTAATATAACTTTTAAATTTGGATTAGATTTGGGTTTGGACATTTGAATCCGGATTATAGATGAATATAACCATATCCATTTTATATCCGTTCTAACCCGTCCTTAATATTTCTACGATTATTAGTTCACGAAGATTGTCTCTTCTGCATCCTCCCCGACCATTCACAGCCGGATGCCTCCCGGCCCAGATTAGCAGCGATTGAGGTGGATGCGATGCTGATTGAGGCAGAGACGACAAACAAAGTATGTGATATAACTTATTCCTTTTGAGAAAATTGGAAAAAAAATGCGGATTCCAAACTTAAGCACTTTTTATATGCAAAAAAGTTATAAGTGGTTGCTTAGGCGAAAAAGAGTTATAAGCGGTTCAATAGTGAAGAAGGGAGCAACTATTTTAAAAAGCTTAAGGTTATGATTGAGTAATTTGTTTCTTTTAGTTCAAGAGATTTTGTAAAGGAGATAATAATTGACAGGAAAATTATTTTCAACAAGAGCCAGTATTTTTATATAAGTAAAATTGAATATGAATCCCAGGTTAAAATGATGCTTCAACTAAAAACAGGGGTAGCTGGGATGGGAGTGTCAGACCTTGTTTTCATTATTCTATATATCCTAATTTCTTGAAATTTTTTTAACTCTTATCTTAATGGTCATAGTCATAAATAACCTTACAAATTAAATAGAAGTCTGACAGCGATTTAATTTTATAATTAGAGCACTGAAATCAAAGTAATAGAGGAAATAATATGGTTGCGCCAGACTGCAGTGAACTAATGTGAAATGGTACATCAATTTAAGTCAGTACATTTGTTCATAAAAAAATTAGTCAAAATATATTATATTATATATACTAAAAGTAACGGCAACAGTCTATCCACTCGAGGCCAGATTTAGGGGCACGTACGTGAATGACAATTACCGTTCTTGTGCCCTGGATGGTTGACAACTGGCAAGAAGTATTCACCAACCCAAACAGGGTTGGTTCTGGGCTAAGGGGTTGGTTTGGGTGAATAACTGGTTCATTAAATTCAAACCGAACCAGTCCATTCATCCAATTCCTAAACCCTTGGCCGCCGCCTCGCCGTCGCCGGCTTTGCCGCCCCTGCCTCGCCGCCGACGTAACGCCCCTGCCTTGTCGGCGCCGCCGTGACGCCACTGCCTTGTCTTGGCCGCTGTGACGCCTTGCTGCCGCCGCCGACGCCTTGCCACGCACCGTCCACTGGCGTCGGCCGTCGCCTCCTCCACTGGTCGTTGGCTCCTCCTCCACGTTTTGGCCCTGCCTATCTTCCACTTCCCCATATTTTCACCGCTCCTCCCGACAGGCTGGCCGCCACTCCCATCCGTTCCTCCGCCCGCCGTGCCTCCATTGCCAAGCTCTCTGGTTGGTGGCATACGTCACCTGCTATCGCTGCCGTCCTTGCTCGGCTTATAGGTACAATGTTCTTTTCTTTAGCTTGTTTTTTTTTGTAATTTTTCTAATTGCATTTTTGATAATTGTTTGAGATCAAATTTTGAACGAGTTGAAGAGTTCTTGCTTTGTGCATTCTCCAATACTTGAATATTTCCTTTCTAGTCTTCTGCTTTTTAGTATTGGATCATTGTCATTGGGTAAAAATGTTGACTTCATGTGTATTACTGACATTTGGGTGTAAAATATATGGTGTAAAAATTCAATCATCAATATCAGTCTTTTTTTAATATTTAAATGCAATAACCCCGGTTGGAAAATTTGTGTTTTTATCATTTTGTTAAATGCCATATTTTTTGTTCTATTTGATGAGGACATTGTCGTTTTTCTTCAATTTATTTTATTTTTTGTTATAATTCTTTATTTAGAAATACATGTCGTAAATTTGAGCGATTAGAAGGCATCTATGTGCAACATGTCGTGGGTTGTTGAAATTTGCAGATATAAAAATCCCAAACTAGTTTGATGCTTTTGAAATTTTCATTCTCTTGGGCTAATATTAGATTCATTGTCCCTTCTATATGGCAATTTATAAATGAGTATTTATTAACTTAGAGGTAGTACTAAAAGGTGCAATGTACGGCAGGCCAAGTTTCAGTGGTTTATTCCTATAGCTTGGCCATTATTTTGTTTACGCGTTCAGTGATTGCATTATTCTTTTGTGAAAGTGATTTTGCTAACAAACTGTATTGATTACCAAGGATAGGCATCAACATAATAACTTGCATGATATACAATGCATGTGGTTGGTCCTCGAGTTCATTGTCATTGATTTTGTTTAAGCGTTCAGTGATTGCATTATTCTTTTGTGAAAGTGATTTTGCTAGCAACTGTATTGATTACCAAGGATAGCATCAACATAATAACTTGCATGATATACAATGCATGTGTTGGTCCTCGAGTTCATTGTCATTGATTTTGCATTGCAATTTAGCGGTCAAGACTTTGGTGGTAACCTGTCATTCTTTATGTTGTGTAGGCATGAACCTTACTTCTGGTGGCATTTACATTAGACGGTGACTTTGATCGAGCTTTAAAAAGTTTTTAGATGTTGGGAAGCTTTATGCTGATATTACCGAAGAACAATGTGACTTGCATTATTATTCGTCAAAAATGACTTTGCGAACAACGGTAGAAGCACAGGAAGTTTTAAATGTTGCTTGACCCATTGTTCCTATGCTGGTAAATGCTCTGATTCTCACTTAACGAAGCTGGTAGTTATGACTTCTTCTTTGCTGTTAAACATTGCTATATATCGAATACTTTTTTCAAAAAAATTCTCTTTGTTATCAAACGAGTGGTTTCTTTCAGTTATTTACATCACGTCTTCATTTATTTGCATTATTTGATATGAGTAAGTAGCTTAAATGGTAAAAGTGCAACCAATTCGATTGAGATGGTGGTTCGAACCCACCGGGACTTTAATATAAACAACAATCATGTTTAAAAATTTATTAATGTATATCTATGTAAATTTTTTAAAAGGAAATTTAATCACTGTGTTTGTCATTACCTTTTTTTTCTTTTTAGCGATAGATTTATTCTAGACTAGAAAATTATTTAGTATTTTATGTATTTGATCTGATATAATATATATATATATATATATATATATATATATATATAATATACCCCCACTTAATAAAAAATAATGGTACTATATTTATGATATTATGATAAACTAGACGTTAACCCGCACAATATTTGGTTAAAGGATTCGGAACACAATAGAAATAAAAGCAAATCTTCATTATAATAGAAAAGTATTAAAGTATTGAAAATAAATCCCAATTATAATAAAAAAATTATTAATAGAAAATAAAAGAATAATATTATAAAATAATTAAAAGACACGTGTATTAAAAGTAATCTCTTTTATAAATTAGTATAAATTTATACTGGGTAAGAAAATAGCATATGCTTTAACTTGTAATGTTTATGCACTAGTACCATGTTAGTATTAAGTTCATACTAAATTGGAGAACCATTGAAGAAAGAAGAGTTGTATTTCGTACTATTCCTGACTGTAAAAGTGTTGATGACGTTTGAGATTCTTATTTTGAGTTTGGTTCATTTTGTTTTTTCAGTTTTTATTGACCACATGGGTTTGATATAAAAAATAGCACACCACCTATTAATGAGTACTTAATCCAGAACCAAGCCTGGCTGGAGTAAAAGCTTGTTGCTGCCAGTTGGCAAAAAAACAGGACTACCAAGAACAGTAGCTACCACTCGTGTACGTGCCTGCGATCTGTACTCCTATCCACTAAATAAAACGACGTTGTCACGTTACCCCTACCGGTACCAAATTATTCATAACACAGGTATCAAAAACACCAAAAAAAAGAGGTTCATAAAACCAGATATGATTTGAAACATCTTTAGTCGAAGAGCTTGTGCCTCCCCGTCATTAGGGCTGCTCATGGGCAGGTTTGAGTCGGTTTATTTGAAACTCATAATTAGCTTGTTTAGTCAAATTTCGAGTTTGGGCTTAATTTGGTTTGAGTATAGTTTTATTGTTCGAGTTTGAGTCGGGCAATCTGCTTGTTTGATTAGCTTGTGATCAACTCGAGTTCGAACCTTCGAGCCCACTTCGAGGTTGAGGCCCACAAGGATAAAGAGGTAGGGTTTTGAAGTAAAGTGGTTGCGGCGCCGATGGATCAAAAGTGGCGGAAGGAGGAGGCGGTAGAGCCAAAGCAGGGGGCGTTGAAGTGGGAGAAGAAGATGGCGAGCGGGGAGGCAAGGACGTTGCACATCCTCATCAAACACGAGGGCTCCCACTGCAAGTCCTCCTGGAAAGACCTTGACGGCCGCGTCATCTGCGTCACTACCTGCGATGCCGCTGTCGCCCGCCTCTGCGCTTTCTGCAACATCCTCGCCAGCAAGGTTCGCTTTGAGGATGTAGCCGCCTGCCACTCTGACTGCAGCTCCGCCAAGCACGGCGGCGACCTTGGTTTGTTTCAATTATTTGTCTTTTTTTGTAAACTTTGGATTTGTTTGGTTTGTGAAATTTTTACTATTTCCTTGCTAATTTCAACTGTCGAATTATAATAGTGATGGCAGCTCATTGGTGGATTTGGATTATCTTCGTTTAACGTATTTGTTGTTAGATCTTGTATAGATTTGGCCTTGCTTGTATTTTTTAATCTAGAATTCCATTTTTTCTTGCTTGGTAGATCTATATTATTTGATTTTGAGTGTCAGGATGAACAGCTCGCTAACGACAATGAAGACGCCAATGAGCAAGGTACCCCCTTTGGTCATTGCTGTCAAATTTCTAATATAATTTTATTCAAATACACTAAGTCTCAAATACAAGAGTAGTACTTCGTGTTATTCACCGTTATATATTAGAGTATTAACGTTTCATGTCACACTAGTGATTCAGTTCGATTTACGTGTCGAGTTGAGCAACGAGCCGAACCTTTGATTGAGCCGAGTTGATTCGAGTTTGTACAAATACGAGATCGTCTCATATAGAGACGAATCGAGTCGGTTCGCCAAATTTGAGCTATTAAGTTGAGCGGAAAAATCATCGAGTTCGAGTTGAGCCGAGTCGAGTCAACAAAACTCGTGAGTCAACTCGGCTCGTGAGCAGCCCTACCCGCCATGCCACCTGGCCAACACAGCGCAAGAGTTATGATGCTTGCAAGTTAATATTTGATTACTAGGAAAAAGTTTGATGTCTACGACCTATCATCCTTCTCCTTGTAAACACAGTAATTCTCTTTCTCTCTCTTTTTACGCCGGGGAGGAGATTTGATATTCATAGGGTTTTTCATCATTATCTTAAGAGATAAATAATAAGTGATAATATTTAATTAATTTGAGACTAAGGCAAAGTTAATCTCTTTTTTGATTTAGTGAGTCCAACCCTTATAAGTGTCTCCACCAAAAAATATGCCAAAATGTCTCACTCACACATAATGGGGTAAAGATGCGTTACCAACCCATAAGCGCCATGAAATTGAATCTCCCACTCGCATATGAAAATACGTGACAATGCTCCAAAAGAGTTTTTTATATGAGAAGTAAGTCATGCGACCAATGAGTACAATCGAATATTGAAGCTCAAATTATGCACCTGGATACATAGTAATTTATATGTAATCGTTGTACCTCTAAACCAAATGTAAATATCACATATCCCTCAAATTATTTTACTTCACTATTTATATTTATATTAGTCATTCACAAAGACTTTATAAAGACTTAGATACAATTTATAATAATTTTTTTTCGCACTCATATTACTTTTGATATATAAAATAATGACTTTCTTAAATATGCCCCTTAATAGCGACTTATCATAACCTGAGGTAACAAACTAAAGAAAGGGCTCTCAAATTACGATCCCCCAATCCAATTGGTGGGGCCAGTTTGGTGTCCACCGAAGCTGTTGCTAAAAGAGTCATAACTTTGCTACTGAGCTGTTGCCAATTTCCGACGCTGCTGAAGGCCGAGAGTTCGCTAGAGGAGGAGAGCCAACTACGGTGGTGTTTCTACGAAGAAGAAGAAGAAGTAGGGATCGGGAGGGGGAAGTGGCTATTTTACACGCTTGCCTGCTTATTATTGATATTATCCGTATACCAAAATGGACCATCTGTTGTCCGCTGACCTGACTGAATCCAAGGCCAGGGCATTGAATTAGCAAGTCCACACCTAATTATCAAGTCCACTGCAAGTCTATATTAATCAAGTTCAAGGCAAGATCCAGCCCGTCAATAGTGAAATAGGCTATATGACAGCTAAGCAAACCCACCTGGCTGGTTTGGTTCAACTTGGATTTTAAATTGTGGCCTTCCTGTGTGCTTCTTTAGTGAAATATGTTATCCTACCATTTTTGGGCACTCCAGAAGGAAGCAACCCAGGGCGTTGAAGGCAAAGTTACCAAAAATGAATCAATTAAAAGGGCAGTAAAAATTCACTATTATTATTATAATACGTAAAATTTAAGGAAAATAGTGAATTTATGGTTATAATTTACCGTGGATTGACATAGAGGTTCAAGTTAAATTCTAAGGAACAATATAAAATTTTTTATGCATTATTCTTTACTCGCAACAATTATATCTTTATTTTTATCACACTGTTTCTTTGGATAGAAAGAGCTTCTCGATCCCATTGAACCCTCTAACCCAAGGTGAAAACAGATTCGCAGGGGTGGCAATCTCGCGCCCGAACAATCATTTATTTGGTATATGAGATAAAATTTATTGCTTCACATTAGCAACAAGATTGTTTCTTCTCAAAATAAAATAATCCTTTAATAGTTAATAAAATTATTATAATCAAATTATTTCATACTGCATTATCTTGTAGAGTACTATGGTCAACATTAAATGCAAAATATTAAGTTAGGCATTTATCATGAATAATATAACTTAGCATGTAAGTTATATTTACATCCATGAAATGATTTGTATTATTAAGATTTGAGCCTAATTAGCTTTAAATTAGCAATTTATTTGAAAATCAACATATATGCACATTTATACATATAAGGCTGTGAAAGATAAAGAAAATAATTTTGAAGTGTTCATGCCTATATATGTTAAAGAAAAAATTGCTTTATTTATGCATGTCATCAAATGACAAAAAAATATGCGGAAATATTCAATTTACAGATACTCAAAATTGATGATTAATTTTATTGCATTAAGTTGCCTTAATTTTACAAATAAAAACTAGTGCATTAAAATATACAAAATATATTTTAACACAAAATAGAAATCCTTTATCAATTTAACACAAAATATAAACCAACTAGACAGTTTTTTATTAAAATAAATAGTGAAATTTGAAATTCAAAATAATGGACATAAAAAATTTAATGGGATAAAAAGTCCTCTCACTAAAAGTAAAATATTCAATCAATCAAAATAAATAAAAAAGTCATTATATTCTATCGCTTTATTCAATGTGTTACACATGAGACAACATCAATTTGACTAATTAAAATAATATTTGTGCAGAGAAAATTTCTTAACTAGCCAATTCTTCCACCGATTTTTTTTTTCAAATAACCTCCATTGAACTGTCGTTAAGATACTGATGCGCGCACTAGCTATTTATAACCTGATATTAGTTGCTCGTGGCTGGTTGAAACTATAATGTTAAATATAGCAGTGTGCCACTCGATTATATCCAATATATCATTTAAATTTTTGTATTATTTTAATCGATAAAGCCCTAAACCAGCCTAAGAAGGCACACACGCGCCCGATTCAATGTTTATAGGTTTTTCAAACTAACTGATAATATAAATATCAAGAGATACTATTTAATTAATTTAGGACTAAATTAAAATTAATCTCTTATTTGATTTTGTGAGTTCACCCCTTATAATGGCTCTACAAAAAATACACCAACTGTTTATAACACCAATTTTTCATGTGGAAACTACTCATAGCATACAGCTAGGAAGGTAAAAAAATGGTAGAAATTTATACCGGAGGCAATTTTGGGGCATGGCCTAGATTAGTCTGAGAGCAATCTGGAGCACACCAAATCGAGACATAATAATAATAATAAATAAATAATAAATATACACATAGAAAATTAGGTAAATAATAAATACATAAATAAATAATACTTTAATAAAAATATAATTATATTATATAAATACACGATTAAACACTAGTAAATCTCATATATACCCGTGTTAGTAAACATATACATAATTAATAATTTTATAAATAAATAAATAGTTAATACTCATTAATCATGAATAATAATAATATCATAGTCACAATACAAGAATACATAATTGAATTTAAATAAATAATAACATGCACATATCGAACAAATAAATAAATAAATAAATAAATATATATATATATATATATATATATATATATACATACACACACACACAATTTAGTACACATAATAAGACTAATATTCATAAGTAAATATAATATTAATAATAACAAATAATCATGTAAACACTCATCATATATAATACACATATAAATAAAAATAAATTAAAAAAATGAATAAATAAATAAATAAATAAATAAATAAAATAACAAATAAAGAAAAATAATCATAATATCCAATCATACTAAATCATGTAAATATGAATCATAACTAGTATAGGGGTGCTCGAATTACGAAAAATGGTTGAGAAACGATCGAAAATTGGTTGAAACTGAGCTGAACTGGACTGAACCGAATGAGTTGAAACAACATGGTTTGGGTTAACTGGAAAATGGGCTATGTTGGCTGAGTGGACCTGATTGAACAGGTAGACTTGGACATGGCCTAGCGGGCGTGGACACAACAGGCAAACATGGATGCAAGCAAGTGCACGCAAATGCGATGTGGGCAGTGGACGTGACACATGCGGATGGGTAAACGAGTTCGACAAAGGGCAGCGATGCCCGTCACCGGAAAATGCCGATGGCGGCACGACCTGGATCGCCGCCAATTGGGATCGACAAGGGGCGTCAAGGCGGAGGCTCTAGTGGTGACGATCGACAAAGTCCGACCACTGGCTGGCCGAAAAACAGCAGGAAATGGGCGGATTGCCACCGAGTGCGGAGTCATCAGTGGCGATTGCAACCAAGGCGGTTGTCGTGGGTTGTCTCAAAATAGAGATCTTAGTGAATAGAAGCTGTGTGGGTGGCCTGACTGGCCTAAAGTGGCTCGCCGAGGCTGGAAAAAGGCCCGAAAGGGTGGCGGTGGCCTCAAAAATTGACAGCAAAAATGTCGTCTTTGGTGGTGACTACAGTGGCGCCAATAGCGATCGTGGGTATGGACCGATAGCCGACCACGAAGTGGTCAATTTCGTCCCAATCCGATGGCCGGGGTGAGGCAAAAGCTCACAGGCGGTAAACCAAAGTGGTGGCGACGCTAAAGGGTGTAAATTCTAAAATTGTGAAAAATCTCTCGATATATAACATGGTAAAGCTAGGGATGACGTGGACAACTCATATTTTACCAGACAACTCGTGGTCAAGTGGGACCCACCCATAGGTATGTGTAATATATATATATATATATATATATATATATATATATATATTATACTGAAAACTTGGATCGTGATTGTCCAAAGTTGAAATGGGCTTGAGTCCTAAAAGTGACTTTATGGGAAAAAATTGAGGCAAAAAATCGAAGTAAAAAGGTTAAATGAGACTCGAACCCTAAACTCAATCAAGCGGGTCCACAAGGACACATCAAGTGATTCGAAATTCTTATGCTACATACAAATAAAATGCCTAAAAAATCTCAAACGGCCTAAATTTAGGTCTAAAATCCTAGCTAATTCATAAAAACTATATATATACATCGTATATATAATAATAACTTATACTTTAATGTATTATAATTAAAACTATCATATACATATACATATCAGGCATACAGAGCTTCCATAACATACTCATATGACCTCTGAATTTCATATTAATATTCTCAAATTTATTCTAACTCGAACTCGTTTGAACTGATGCAAGACCGGATTGAACTGAAAACCTATAAGCAAATAAAACCCTAACCCAAAACTTGAGTTTCACAATACTAATTACTCGTGGCTGGTTGAAACTATAATGTTAAATATAGTAACGAGCCACTCAATTATATCTGATATAACAGTTTAAAATTTTGTATTATTTTAATTCATACATGATTTTGTAATAGAAAATTTTTGGACAAAAAACCATCCTCCTTTTCAACAGGAGCAGTTGCTCGTAATTTCCGTGATGCTTCCCGACTCAAGAGTGCGTTTACCCTTGACAGATGACGGTTATGAAAAACGATGCGAGGAAGGTCGATCGGCTATTACGTCCAACCTTCCGCAGAACCCGCTAGCACACAAAAACAAAAAACACAGCTTCCAAGAAACTCCGCATCAAGTATTCGCCTACAAACCCAAGAGCAGCAGCAGCAGCTAGTTCTTCATTTCGCATTGCAGTTCTTCTATTTTGCTGACCTTCTCTTATAACCATCGATACAAAATCAGGCCAAAAAGGGACACGCGCCACCGATTCAATGTTTATAGGTTTCTCAAACTGACTGAAAATATAAATATCAAAAAATATTATTTAATTAATTTAAAATTAATATCTTATTTGATTTGGTGAGTTCACCCTCGAGGTGTCTTGACAAAAAATACGCCACTGATTATAACACCAATTTTTCATGCTGAAACACTCATAGCATACAGGTTGGAGGAGAGAAAAGGGTAGAAATTTATACCAGAGGCAATTTCTGGGCATCGCCTGGATTAGTCTGCGAGCAATCTGCAGCACAGCCAGAATTCCCATCTTCTCGGCCTCTCCAAGAACAGAATCCAAAAGTACAAACCACTACTTAAAGCAGCCAGCACCCACACAGGCCACGCAAACTCGGGTGATAGAACAACCGTAGTTCTATATCCAATCAACAATAGAAGTGTTGTTATAATGACCTAAATGGGCAGTTTGAGCCTAGCCCTCTTAGGGGAGTCGATGGGCATACGATGGGCAATATAGATGCAGAGGAAGAAGAGCACAATGAGCACGTAAACAGAGACGACGCAAGGCCACTGCCCAGAGGTCGTGTCGAGGCTTTGATGGCGGCAAAGATTGTGTTCACGGTCAGGAAGAAGACACAAAGCACGGCGGTGAGGACTGGGAAAGTATGGTTGGAATCGGACGCGCGTGCCTTCTTGGGCTGGTTCTGCGACCATGGTTTTAAGAGAAGGTCAGCGAGATAGAAGAACTGCAATGCGAAAAGAAGAATCAGCTGCGGCTGTTCTTGGTTCATCAACGATTGTTTTATAGGCGAATGCTTGATTCGGAGTTTCTTGAAGCTTTGTTTTTGTTTTTGTGTGAACGCTCGCGGGTTCGTGGAAGGTTGAGACGTAGTAGCCGAGGCCCTTCCCTCGCGTCGTT